>JANIVV010000009.1:0-286320 GCA_030555955.1 Diddensiella transvaalensis | reverse complement strand
CCCGCCCCGCCCGAAAACCAACGGGCATCACCACCACCCTTCGAACCGCCGCCGTTATTACCGCTGCCCTTGATACCGGCGGGCTCGTCATTGACATTGCTGATAGCATCCTGTACCCCATTCTTCTCATTAGTAGGTCTCCCTGAAGATGACGAAGCAGTCGTAGTAGAAGTCGTAGATGCTGCTGCTCCCGCTCCTCCTCCTCCTCCTCCTCCTCCTCCTCCTCCTCCTCCTCCTCCCCCTCCCCCACTAAGAAGTTTAAGACTCTCCCGATAAAGCTCAGCATTTTCGGGCTTTGCCTGATCAGTTAAAGAACATGGCAATCTTAATACAAAACATCGATGACACATCTGTTTATCGGGGTCATAATCACATCGTGTTTTCAATTTACGACACTTCTCGCACGATAACGATCTTCTTTTCTTGACTTTACGTGGACCAGTACCGCCGCCTGCTACTGTTGCCGTTGCCGACGACACGCCTATATCATTATCAAGCTCAGCTTCACGCTTGATACCTGCCGTTTCCATTACCTATCACTTTCTATTTCCGCGTTGTTGGTTTGGTTCTTGTCTCTAAAAATACAAATTTTTGGCCGTTGGAAGTGTTTTTTTCCTTATTAAATGCGCCTAAGTTTTTCCTCTCTTATTTCCCCTCAAACGTTTTCTTGTCAGCGGAACCCGGAAATGTATATCGAGGTAGGCAGGTTCACACTGAGCGCGTTAAAAAATTATTAAAGAAAATCTAAAAACTACTTAATACTTATAGAATTTATATAAGAGAGAGAGAAAAAAAAATGAGAGGGTTCAGAATCATGTGCAAATATAATGAAAGAATATAACTTTTTTTTTTTTTGTTTTATACCTTTTTTCGGTTATTCCTGGGGTTGGTTTCTCAAAGCCAAAAAGAGAGAGAGAGAGGATTGGAGTACGGTTTTTTAAACAAATTGCATCACAAAAGCAGCAATGGCACCGAGGAATGGAGTAACCTCAAGGACCAAAGGACCAGCAACGCCATTCTTGGACTTGGAAGTAGAGGCACCAGAGGATTCGGCAGAACCAGATCCAGAAGCAGTTGAAGAGCTATCAGAAGCACCGGTGGCAGTTCCAGTCAAAGCGACCGAGGTGGAGACAGTCTTGGCCTTGCACAGATAAGAGTCTCCCTGGTAATCGCCATCAGAGTGAGCCTTGTTGAAAGAAGAACAGTTGAACTTGTCAGAAGAAGATTCGATATCAACACCTCCCTTAACAAGAGACAACGAGTCCAATGAAGCACTGCTAAAGTTACCAATAAAGTCAATGGCTCCACCAACGGTCTTGACCTTGGGGAATCCAAGAATGCTCATAAGATTAGTGTTGTTGGCAATTTGGAATCCACCGCCAATAGTAGTCAATTGTGGGAAGGATACATTGCTCAGCTGAGAGTTGGAGACAATGGACAAAGAGCCACCAACACTGGTCAATTGAGGAGCAGACAATCCCAAGACGGTGTTGTTAATGAACCCCAAGGAAGCATTGACATTAGTGATGTTGGGTAGGGAAATAGAGCTAACATCTCTAAAAGTGATGTTATTAGCCCACTGCAGAGAAGGGAAAGAAGCAGTGACAGACTGGGCATTGAATGACACATCAAGTGCACTTGAGACAGTCTGGAGATTGACACTAACATCCTCCAGGAATCTATTGTTGTTGATGTTGAATTCACCAACATTCTCAACATTAATTCCTGTCAAGCTGGTCAGTCCAGTATCAGAGATGACAATGTCATCGGCCTGGGTAACAACCTTATCAAACTGCAGCTGGGAAAGGGCTGGCAACGTAACGAAATTAATGGATCCAACAGAGGTCAACTGAGGGAAAGAAAGGGTGGCCAAGTTGGTGACAACAGTCAGATCAAACACATCACTAATCTCCTGTAGACTTGGAGCCGCCAAAGAGGTCAGGTCAGTGGCATTATTGACAGTGAGTTTTCCCTGCAGGGTCTTAATACCGTTAATAACCGCCGTGGGGATATCACCGGTGATGATGATATCAGCCTTGAAAGTGGAGCACGATGAGATGTTATCCAAGTCACTTTGCGCGGTGACATTGGCCGTAGTGGAGCATGTTGAATCAGAGGATGCTGCTAAAAATATATAGAAGTTAGTCCCACGCAAACCATCCCCGAGGGAAAATAAAAAAAAATATGTGAGACCCACGAACAACAACACGAAGTTTTTATAGATAGGGGGGAGGGAAAGTGGAGCACCACAGAACCCACCGCAACACGACCGGGAATATGGGCAAAACAACGCTTTCAACAAATGAATCCCCGAGGAATCATTGCTTAATGATTGGGTCAAAGGTCATTGAGTGATGTTTTCGGGTCGGGGACTCTTCTGATAAGCAGTTAAGCGCCCCCGTAGAAGAAAAAACCCTCCAGGGCGCTTAAACCAACACCATCAAAGTGTTTTTTACCCATTCCCCGAGAACCACCCTCCCCGTGTTGATTGCACGTATATGTTGCCAATATCTATATCCATTCATGTTGACGTCCGTCGCATCTCGATATCAAACTTACCCAAAGCTCCAACAAGTAAAGAAGATGCAGTCAACAGGCGCTTGAATTGCATGATGAGACGAAGATGTAACGATAATAAGACTTTTCTCTCTCGAATCCCTTTAGCAAAGAAAATCTAAAATGAAATAAAAACTGCAAACAAGCGAATGATTGGGGTTTTTAAAACTGAAAACAAGCAATAAAAAAAATTAAACGATTTGGTTGGTTTTAAAACTCAAATTTTCTTGTGATAATGTTGCCAAAGAGGAGAGGTTGGTAGAAAGGGTGTGCGGTGTGTTTCTTCTTCACCTGAGGAGGAGGAGCTTACAGGGGGGTTGGTTGGGTAACAGCTTTGGGATGCGAGGCACCACCACCAAGACCAGCACCACCGCCCAAAAAAAACTGACCGAGCAGCAAAAGTTTTTTTTTACTTTTCTTAGCCTTGCAGGGCCAGAAGTTTCAAACACGCGTTTAAAGAGGAGGGAGGATCTTGTCTTGTTTTCAACGCTACAAATCGGGAAACACCTTACTTTAACAGGGTAACTGACGGGAGTTATTACGTAAAGAATTTAATAGTTTGGGGAGTTCAATATAACTGGATAGGGGTTTTAAACATCGATACTATGAGTCCATCAGCATTTTCTGGTGGTTTTGTCTATATATATATCCCTCTCATTCTTTGTAGCTTGTTGGAGGTAAAATAAGGCTAAATGGGACGGCTCAAGCCCCCTCAAGGAAAATCTGCGTGCCAAGAGAAACTTGCAGACCCTGATCTACGCTTTTTTCTGTTGACAGTTGAACCTTTCTTTGGCATAAGATGTGATGAGTGAGATATGGTTTTAACTCGGACATAATAGTTATTTATCGATAAGAAATAATTAAAAAAAAAAAGGTGAGTTCAATACAGCAAATGATGGTACTTTTCGTTGTTTTGGGGGTCCTATTTTGCCATTGACTCATATTGAGTATATTGCTTTGGAATGTAAACATTCTGGGACCTGATTGGTATGCGTATCTCACATAGTGACTAGGCCTGGGTTCCACGGTTCCACCTGGGGCCAATAATTGGTATAAAAAGTTTCTATTACCCAAAGACTCGAAGACCCAAAGACTTAGTATGTTACTTTAGCCATATTTGGAGAGTTAAAGTCGAAAGCGGGTTTTGCTGGTGCCGCTGTAAGGCTGAGTGAGAGCCCACCAATTTAGCAGCGAGCTGTTTAATCAGCGACTTACCTGAGCCATAGCAAAATCTATATCTAATGAAACCAACTATAGGTCTTTGCATTTGGATGAGACCGGTTATATTCGGCGTCATTCGCATCTGCTATGTGAGCAGCAATGGCCAGTAAGGGAAGCACGAAGCGCTTGAAATAGTTCTACAGATCGGACTATGATTCTCGTTCATATGTGACATTTGCAGATTTCAACTCATTAGATGTTTTTCCATTCGTATCGGCTGACTAGTTGAATTCCCTATTCAGTTTGTTTCTGAACTGCTTGTATCAGTACCTAGCGTTTCTTCCAATGGTATCCCATAATCCTATATGTGAATTTCTAAAAGATCATGTAAATATTCTCTTCTTCAATTCTCTTTTGTCTGTTTCTATCAATGGGACAAAGTAAGAGAAATACTGAAACTATGATAAATGCCGAACCACTCAAGATAGAATAAACTCATCAATTGATATTTATTTCTCGTGAGTTTGTATTTAGCAAGAAAACCCAGTAACCCGTCTAATTGAAAGAGGGTTCACTCTACGGGGGTTATCTCAACACCAGGAGATTCGGTGATAAAGGAAGATCCTATCTTCAGTACATCAACCGTTTTTCTGAATGCAGGTTTCTTCTAGTTCGTGTTACACAGGATGTGGGGCAGGCAGGTGAAACCTTAGTCAATGAGAAACCAAGAGTAGTTTGGTATACAGATAATAACCTTTATGCTACCTTTTTTTCTGTTGACTCCTTCTACCAAGAGACGTGATGAGAAGATAGTTATTTATCGATAAGAGATTATTAACAGAAAACAAGAGCTCTTGAAGATAAAAGAAATTTAATTTAAATCGAAAACTAAAAACAATGTGAAAAACATAAAGCTAGGTAATAATCCTTGTAAAAAAAGGGCGAATTCATGATGATCTCTCGGATTGAATCTGGTTTAGAATGACCCACAACTCCTCAGCAAATGCTCCCCCTACACCGGGTACTTTGGACTCTACTATAAGAAATTGACTTCTTAATTCCATGACCAGACTTCGGGTATGAGTCTTGCGAGCTCGGGCTGCTACACGATCAAAAGCACGTAGAATAAGGGCCCCAAATACACCTTCTTCAGTAGGTCTACCATCAGCGGCAGGAGTAGGCTCTGCAGCAGGTTTCTGTTGCTGCTGCTGCTGTTGATGTTTTTTGCGCGTTAGGTCTTCAGCAATTCGACGATACGAAGAGACATGGACATTAGTCTCGTCATTGAAATCCCAATCAAACATTGTAATATCTCGATCACTGGGTACTTCTGGACTGGTAACCATAGCCTCTGGGGATCCCATAGCTCGCCGTTTCTTTGCAGCTTCATGGTTACGACGTTCGACCCATCTATTTTTGGCATGGATATAAGGCACTAGAACTGATGGCTTCCGACATCCATTCTTGACAAAAGAATAATGTGAGAGTAGTTCAGATGCATTAGGTCGTTTTGCAGGGGTCTTTATAAGACACGCACATACAAATGAGCGGAATGGCTCGCTATATTGGACATTGGCATCGTGCTTTGTATATTTGGGTAATGTCGGCGGAGGGTTTTTGGCAATTTCAATAATAGCTCGGGTGGCATGTAAGTGATTATAAGGAGGTTCACCTAGTGCAAGCTCAATTGCAGTGATTCCAAGACTCCATATATCAATTTTACAATCGTAACCAGTGCCCTGGCGAATAACTTCAGGAGCCATCCAATATGGAGTCCCGACTAATGTGGCCTTTTGACGGATAGAATGTGTCAATTGAGAGCTGACACCGAAATCACCAATTTTAATCTCACCCCGTGAAGTAAGAAAGATGTTAGCGGCTTTAATATCTCGATGGATTTTGTTTTCATTGTGCAGATATTGAAGTCCCTTTAACGATTCACGCATTATAAAGCTAATTGCCTCCTCACTTAGACAACTATTCGCAGGTAACAAGTCTGCACATGAACCACCTCCACAAAACTCCATAACTATCCAAATCTCGGATCCAACTACAAAACTTCGAAACACTCGGGTAATGTTTGGATTTCGGAATTGATACAACATGTTGATCTCAACAACAAAGTCGTCTACCTCATCTTCACTGCTATCCATATCTATAGTCTTTATCGCTACTGTCTTGCCGGTGGCCCTATCTTTACCTCGATAAACACTGCCAAAACTGCCTTTACCTAGTACTTCATACCGAACATATTGTGCCTGTGGTTTAGCTCCACAATTCTACACCAAGTTAGAAAATACATCAATCAATTAGAGGACCCATCAATTAAGATCAAAAAATCTCTCGTACAGGAGAAATTGGATACGTCATAGCGAGTTAGTTGAGCTTAAAATTAACCCACTGTCGTCTGTAGTCTCAGCGTTTAAGTTGTAATTGCGGGGATCAGCAAGATGTCGAGAAAGATCAAAAAAAATTGCAAATAGCTTCAGTAATGAACAAAATACTAATCTGTATATAAAAAAAATTATCTATTTAGATGTACCCAATCCACTTAGACGTCGTTGGAATTTTGTTGTATTTGTAGCAATAGGAACTGGAGCACTGATTCTTTTGCTATCGCTAGCTCTAGTGGAGTTTGGCGAAATTTTGCGTGTCAGATACTGAATAGCCTCATGCGACATTGAATCTGGTGTGTATGCTGGGACTGTTGCTGGCAGAGTAGCTGAGTTTAATACCAGAAGTTCAGTAATTGGGAAAGTCTTTGCTGAAGTAGAAGCAGTTCTTAGCGAATACAACAGAAGAGATTCAGTAGAAGTTGGTGAAACCGTTGAATTTGGATTTGCACGTGCAGCCAAAGCACCAATTACACCTTTAATATTATGATCTCTTACTGCATTACGCAGATGCTCGTTAGGACGCTCAAACTCAGCGATGAACTTTTTCTCCACATATTTCTCAGTAATGAATGCCAGTCGGTTGATTGATGCTGGTGGTGATTTCTTGGCAGTACTGCGACCTGCTAACAATGAATATTCCCATATAGTGTTGAGAACTTGATTATTGGTCGCTTGTCGCATTAGGTCAACCAAATCCTTATTAAACGAGACAGTGTCAAGAGTCAGCGATCGGATCTTGGAGATATGCGAGCCCAATGACCGATGTACACCAGAGCACTCAATACATAGAACTACCAATAAATTGATGGAGATCCATTCCACTTTAGAACTTGAGCCGCAATCTGCACAGTATTGATTACTAGGACTAAGTTTCTGCACCATTTGCAACACGCTTTCATCTGAATCTGAACCAGTTGAAGCTCCTGTGGCAGGACCGGTGACAGACCCGATATCATGTCCGTCCGGATTAGTCTTCACGGACTTGCGTCTTGCAATGTCCGCTGCAGGGCCATCTGGTGACGACCCTGCAGCCCCAGCACCTAGCCCGGCCCCAACAGCACCGGACGACGATGCCGAAGATGCAGATGCAGATGTCAGATGAACAGCCGATGATGCATTAGCATTGCCACTTGACATGGAAGTTGAGGATGCATTATTGTTTATGTGGTTTGGGTTCGAGACGGAGCCTGCGGAAGAAGCCGGATAAGTTTCCAACGACGAGGTAATGCCATTATTAATCGATTTGATCCATGAATGCATATCATCATCATTAGTAGCCTGGTAGACACGTTTATAATTAGGAGTGACAACTTCAAAACAGAACCTTCGCTCTGAATTACGAGCTTCTCGAACACAGGCGACTTTCAAGTTGATTGGTTCATTATGCAAATCTAAGCCTTGCTTCCAATTAGTATACTCGCATAGTTTGCCACCGGCAAGCACGACCCAGAACTTGTGCCAACCGGGCTTATTAAGATTTGGCAGCTGGTCATTTAGCCCACCGGGCCGTGACATTGCCCACAATAGACCCTCTTTGCGGCGAGCCTCATCGACAGTTTGCGGCGGCGCAGGCTGATCGTCAAGAGAATTAATTGCAGTTATTGTAGTAGCACTAGTTGTAGTCGTTGCATTAATGTTGCCATTATTATTGCTGTTGTTGTATTGGTCATTAATATTATTATTATTATTGTCGTTATCATTATCATCGTAATCATCATAGTCGTAAGAAGTGTTTGTAGCAGTATTTGCCGAAGGGGAATAAGAACCGGAAATGTCATTAGAGATGGAGGTAGGAGGATGAGATTGCTTTGGAGACCCGGACAAGATAGAATGAGTTGCAGGTGGCAACGGGGAAGAATCGGAAGGAGACACAATTGAACGTTCAAGTTCACGACGCTTGATTTCTCGTTCAGTACGTTGACGAGACCAATCTTTATTTGCGACTTTGACTTCTTCAACAATTGTTGATAGCTCTTGTTGGACATTTTTCTTGAATTTGTCTGTAAGATTGACTAGTCTTTGGGATTCAGACTCGGCATACAAGGCAAGTTGATAAGTAACTTCTTGTTGCTTGCGACCACCATGTAAATCCTGCATGTAGGAATAATAATCAAAACGACACAATTCAAATGCTTTGCGTTTTTCAATATATTTACCATCACTATCAATTAATTTTTTCTTGCCACCCAATCCACGAGCTTCTTGTTTCATTGAAAGATATCTGGATAACCACGAGTAATATTGATTAGATTCATCATCAAATTCTCGTTTCCGAACATCAAAAGATTTAATTTCCAAATCATAAAGTTTCTTTAAAGGCTCAATAATATGAATAATGACATCAATAGCGTCATTTTTTGTAAAATCAATTAACCCCGCCTGCTGGAAATGATTTTTATTGAAATAATGAGCATTAATCGGCTGAAATGCAGGTATCTCAGCCGAACTAATTTCATCAAGTGCTTGGGCAAATAAACGATATGCCTCAACAAGTCCTTGCTGTCGTTCATGCATCATTATAGCTCTTTTCAATAGTCGCTTCACTTTGACTTTCAAATTGCCAGTTTTCTTTTCCAAACTTGCGATAGTAGCCCTAAATAAGGGTCCATCTTCAAGTTGTGAGATACTATCATCATCAGGACGAGGTATAATCCCTGTTAGTGATTTTTTTTCCTTCTGCAACACACTATCAATGGATTCCGGATCAATTGTCGCCGTTGCTGCAGCAGCTGCTGCTGCCACAGTATTTATAGGTGAAGGAGATGATGATAAATGAGTATTATTCAACCCAGTAGTGATAATTGGAGGTGGACTTGGAGTTACTGATTTTATTGTTGCATGCTGTTGTTGCTGCTGCTGTTGCTGTTTTGGAGTAGTTGAAATAAATACATGTTCAGGAGAAGACGATAAAGTCGGAGTAGTAACCAATGGAGTAGTACTGGGCCCCGCAATCCAAATAGTAAAGCGAGCCAATTGCTGAAGAGTATGCTCCCGTTTATCATATTCAGCAAAACATATAGTCTGTTTAGTACCTCTTGGAGGAATTTGTTTTGAAGAGTTCCATTCCCATACAAAGTTGAAGGCGATTTCCTTTTTGGGCTGTTGTTGACTATCGAAATCGCCTAGTAACATAACATTTTCTTCATTCTGGATATTTGGGTTATGGAAGAATTCAGTTGTGATGAATGAATCCAGTTGCTTGACTGAAGGCGAGGAAATTAGTGTCAGATTATTAATTGGTTGATTTGCAGTTACTGTCAAGGCCAGTTTAAACTTGAGCATCAGTTTCGAATGATGAGGCAGCTGAAGCAACAACCAGGGGGAATTTCCCTGCGGGTCAGGATCTTGAATGAACTCTACTAATTTCGACTCATCCAGACTAGCCGCCTTTAGTATTGAGTTATCATTATGATCTTCATCTCCTGCTGCTGTAACAGAGACCAAAGGTCTAGCGGTATTGGTCGATCCATCGCCACCAAACACCTGAAGAGAATGGATATCCAGCCTATTACGATTTCGAAGGAACAAGGAAGCACCTGAATCTGAAGGATTTGATGAGACCTGGCCCATGTTATATTTTGTCGAAAAACGCTCCTTCTTGTTTATTTATTTGTATAATTGGGAAAGTTGTTTTGTTGTAATTAATAAAATTGAAAAAAAAAAAGTGCTAATAATAATTCTTTAGTGATGTTTTCCGCATTTGGGAGGAAAGTAGATTTGGTCACGCCCTATAATATAATCCATCGGCAAGGACCGAGCCGATCAATTCTTTGATAAGCGATGGCGCATTTAGCCCCGATCTGACGCCCAATGGAAAACCAAAAAAATAAATACAATCTGCGCAGCAACAGCAAAACAGCAAACAGGGCAGCCAGCGCGCGCTCCGGTCCCGATGGCTGTGAAAAATCGCCTGTTCCCCCCTATCATCATCCGGCAAATAGATTACAACACCGCTCCCTACTTATCTCTGCTACTTGTTTTCGACGATAAAGTAAAAATAAAAGCATTTCTATATAAAATACATAAAAAAAAGAGTTCAAAATAGTAGTATATAAAAGATTATTATTAGTAGTATTAGTATAAAGAAGTTTCTCTCCCCGTTTCGCCATTTCACCCGCGCACGTGTGTGAAACATTGATTGGAGGATCAAATGTGAAAGATTTGTTGTATAAATAAAAAGTTTAAAAACACAGATAGACGAAAAAATGGAGGTACACAAGAAATAGTTTGATGCCAAAAATTAAAAAAAAACCTTCCTCGCAAGAGACGCTCCAAAAATGTTTTTGAGATTCCATCCAATAGAAAAAACAAGATCTTGATATTCAAAATCATACAACCAAGGAGTAAAACCAAGGGTGGACACCGCTACACACGAGAAACTCATGAGGAAGAAATCATTATAAATGCAAGATATTCTCCTTCCATCTTCTCCTGTGTATTAATGTCACCTTAACCTCTCTCTTTCTTTTATTTAGTCCCTCATTCTCCCGTCAAAATGAAAAAAATAACACCACTCTTATCTAGTAAGAGTCCAAACATATCAAAAAAGATTTTTTTCTCTTCCATTGTTTGTTTAAACAACAATGGCCATACCACCAGCAACAACAGCACCGAGGATACCGGCGTTGATCAGATGGCTGACGGCAGAGTTGGGCTCACCACCGGAAGGAGAACCGGTAGTACCATTGGTACCATTAGTACCGTTGGTGGCGTTGGCAGCAGAGACTGCGGCAACGAGAGCAGTGAAGATAACAGCGACCTTGAATTGCATTATTGAGACTTGATATTAGATGTTGGTGAAGTTTGTGTTCAAAAAAATCCCGATTCAAAGAAAGTAGTAGAAGATGATGAGGAAGAAGGGAAGTTGCGAAGGAGATAGCAAGGGCTTTATATAAAAATTTGTCAGGAGCAATGCAAAAAAAAATTTCCTCCTCCTGTCGGGAAGGGGATAAAAGGGGGAGGGCAGCCTTTGCTTAGTCCTAAACGCGTTCTTCTTCTGTTTTAGGAAAAGAGAATTTTTCTGTATGTAGGCAAGTAGCCTTAAAAAGCAAAAGAATGTACCCAAAAATACCCACTTTGCGTGCTAAAAAAAGTAATAAACATAGGGTTTGCTTCGGGCTATTTTGAGACTATTTGGTTTTCTTCACATTTGGCGCAATCGATCGCCAAATGAGTTATCCGCATTAAGTTTAGAGGGTGCATTGACCAATGAGAATCTGTAGATTATCAGGGGGGTGTGCTTAGGTTGCAGGATGGTTTACCCTCCATGGCGCCCCCTTTTGGGGTTGGGTTGATAGATAAGCGCTGAGCTATATAAATAGCTTCTAAACCGGGTTAGTTATTATGGTGTAACTGCAGTGCGTATTTTAGATATTTATGCAGTTCCATTGGCCGCCCCCCGCCTCCCCCTTTGCTCTTCTATTAAGCCCATTGCAAGAATTAATTTTCCTATGTTTGCCGTGCGGTGGGCGTGGGTGGTGGGTGGTAGAGGTCTTAACTGGGAGTTTAGACTCGTTTGATGTGTAACAATGTGTAACATCGTGTCACGTTGCAAGTATGATGGATAATAATAGGAGTAATAGAAACGTTGTGAATATTAGTCTTAATATCCAAAACAATTGTAATTTCTAATTCTGAAACAACTATATAGAGAGTCTGGACTTTAATAACAGATAAAGACGCGTCTGAAACAACTATATATAGTGAGACTGAACTTGAACTTTAATAACTGAGAAAGACGCGTCTGAAACGCGTGTGGTTTTATGTCCCCCCCTACCCTGCTCTTTCATACCTTAAAACGTCCGTGCATGAGCATCGAATCGATACCCCCTCCTCCCTTCAAAGGGTCGAATCTCGCTAAGGAGACTTGAAGGAGGGAAAGGGGGACCACATTCATAGTACCAAAGACTTGAAAACAACATTTGTTATATCTTATTGATATTAAAAACTAAAACTATAAAATCAAATTTTTCTCTATAATGATAGAAGCTCATTTTCTTCTTCTTCGTTTCTCTCTCTATAATATACCCCTCTCATATCGAAAATCAAAAAGAAAGGCAAAATGAAGGGGAAGTTAACTTCCCCCTGTCTATCCTTTTCTTCTCCTTTCTCTCAATCCAATAAAAGCACCCAGACGAAATAAATAACATAAATATAAGAAAAAAAAAACAATTCAAAAAGACAATTCAAAAAGGCTTATACCCCTTCATATGTCTCTATAATATCGTACAAGCGCTTTTGTTGGTGGTGGCGGTAGTTTAAATGGTTCAGTATTGAACATGTATCCTTCACAATCCAAATGCAAATAAATAAAATTATTCCAAGTGTTTTAACAAACGTTCAACAAAAACCACAAATAAAAAAAAAAAAATGAAATCCCCCTCTCCTTTTTTAAAAGGAAATAATATAGTTAAAAGGAACAATTTCATTCAAAGAGAGATTGAAAAAAAAAACAGAACACATTCCCAACAATATAAAAAAATGCAAATAATAAAATCCACTTCATGTCATTATTAGAGAAAAAAAAGCTTGATGAACGGAGCGGGTGTTTTACCACCAACCTCCGTTGTTACCATATGAATCTTGGTTGCCATATCCATTACCACCATAGCTATTACCATAGCCAGAGTTGGAGTATCCTCCTCCATTGCGGTCTGCAAAGCCCCCTCCTCCATTCTTTTGAGATCGGTAATCACGATTCCCTGTAGTACGGCCCGCTCCTCCACGGCCTCCTCGAGAACCTCCTCCTCCGCCTCGAGAGTATCCTGCCTCACGGAGAATAGTTTCCAAGAATGAAGGAATCTCCTGATTAGCCTCCTTGAGGATATCAATCAATTCCCGTACAACTCCCTTGTTGCCTCGGTTAAAGAAAGCAGTTGCAACTCCCACGTTACCGGCACGACCAGTACGTCCAATTCGATGTACATAGTCGTCAATATCAGTGGGCAGATCATAGTTGATCACATGAGTGACATTAGGGATATCTAATCCTCGAGCCGCAACCGCAGTGGCAACCATCACTGGTGCTCTTCCACTTCGGAATGTCTCAAGTGCTCTCTCTCTCTCCCGTTGAGTACGGTCTCCATGGATGGAAGTAGCAGCAATATTCTGTTGAATAAGGAAATCACACAAGTTATCTGCCATTCGCTTTGTTTCAACAAACACCAATGTCAGTCCAACTTCATTTCCACTCAAAATATCAAGCAGAACTGACTTCTTGTCTTCATCTTCAACATATTCAATCTTTTGAGTGATATTCTCTGAAGTAGATCCGACTCGACCAACTGAAAGGAAAATATAATCCTTCAAAAAGTCTCGTGCAAGGACTTGAATATCTCTGGGGAATGTAGCACTAAACATTAATGTTTGACGTTCTTGAACACCAGGCATATCTTCACCTTCAACGATTCTTCTAATTTGAGGCTCGAAACCCATATCAAGCATTCGATCAGCCTCATCGAGAATCAAATACTTGATGTTGGCTAATGAGATTCTTCCTCTTTCGAGCAAATCAACCAATCGACCAGGAGTAGCAACCAACAAATCACATCCTTGTTCAATCTGCTTCAACTGAGTGCCAATATCGGCACCACCATAAACAACACAAGGACGCACCCATGATCTATAACTGAATTTCCTGGCCTCATCGAAAATCTGCGACACAAGTTCTCGAGTGGGTGCCAAAATCAATGATGTAGGATAAGCCTTTCGGAAATAACTGTGGCTTGCATTGGCAGGTACAGGACTAGGTCCATTCTTGAATGATTCAGACAATATCGGAAACAAAAATCCACCAGTTTTTCCTGAACCAGTCTGGGCACAGGCCATCAAATCACGGCCCTGAGCAACAATAGGAATAGAGTATTTTTGAACAGGAGTAGGCTTGGCGTATCTGGCCAAAGCAATATTGGTCAACAAATGCTCTTCCAAAGGAGGGCATTCAAAAGTAGTCACGGGCTCGGGCACCTCATTACCAGTGGCTTCAACTGGGATATCATCGTAGTTATCAAAGTTAATACCAGTGGACTGGAAAGCATTGTCATCGGCGGTTCCAAACAATTCAAGCTCCAATCGAGCATTAGCAGGGCCTGGCACATGCTTGCCGTCGATGAACTGGCCTCGGTTACCACGTCCTCCTCGGAAACTGGAACCTCCATATCCACCTCGATCGCTTCGAGTATATCCACCACCAGCGCCAGCGCCACCATCACGGTTTCCATAAAACCCATTGCCACCAGCACCACCACCACCACGGGGGCCATTAAATCCAGATCCGTTGCCATATCCGTTGCCACGGCTGTAGCCGCTGCCGCCACCAGCACCACCTCCTCGTCGGTATCCACCATATCCGCCCTGGTCGCCGCCACGATCAAACGACGGCTCATTCACATCGCCCCTGGTTCGATGAGGGGGCACATAAGCCTTACGAGTAGGTGCACCGTCCTGCTTTTCATTAACACTCAGGTTCTGCATTCCCGTTGATAAGTCAGCCATGTTGCTTGTTGTTTCTTTAAAACTCTTGATTATAAAAGTATTAGGTCCTTCCTAGATTCCACTTTCTTATTTCTTCCTTACTGCGTATTATACAATAAAGAAAAAACTAAAATAAAATGAATGAATATATGAAAGGAGTTTGAATAATAAGTATTCCTTTTAACTTTTTAGTATAGGGATTTTTTTTTTTTTCTTTGAATAGAAGAAAAAAAAATATGTAGTTGTGAAGAGAGTAAGAAAAAACTTTCTACGTAGGTATTGAATAACTGGCAATTAAATTTTTTTTTTGTTTTTTTGTAATTATTGGCCTTAAAATTTTTCTTGGGTGGTGGGTGGTCTTGCTAAAGACGCCAAACACGGGTTATTCCGTTAACGTCACGGATAAACTTTTGCCGGGCGCGGATCTCGACAACAGAGGATTTATTTCCCCGATCAGCTTCGATCTATGACTCTATTCTGAGGCTATTCTGGTTTGGGCGTATCGTAGCTAGACGCTGCTAAACGAAAAACAAGCCAAAACGCATACGTGTTCAGTATCTGCTTATGATGGGGTGGGACTTAATTGCAGGACCGGGGATTTAATTTTTTGGTGATGTTTTTTGTGGATTTGTCCCAGCCTGAAATATACGCTTGCTTTAATATCTAAGATCTACCAGATATCTAACGCCATTGTTAGATTTTCACATCATGCAATTCTAATTGATTGTAGTTCGTAGATCTTCTTAGTTGAAGGTATTAGAGGGAGTTAGGATACTGTAGATTTCACTATGTGCCACGCAAACTTGGCCGAACTTGGCAATACAGTTGTTGTTGTTGTTGTTGTTGTTGCCGCTGGTGGTGGTACACGGTATGGTGGTACGAGTGCATATACGGCTTTGTCACAAGAGATGCGTTTGTGTGCCCGCGCGCGCAGTGTGGTCGGCAGATCCAAAAGTTGCATAAACAAACCCAAATCCTCCGTGAAAATTGGTGAGGTACTTGACACGTAACTTTGTAGAACCATGGCAATCATTGAGTTCATCAAAACTCCAGAGGCGCCTCCTCAACCACCTGCTTCGACAGAGTGCGGGGTTAGAACCACAGATTATCCTGCAATTAAGAATGCCCCATTACCAGCAGAGGGGCCTAGCACAAAGAGCTTCTCAAACAAGCTTCTATTGTCAATGCTGCTTGGTCCGCCATGGTATTTGACCTGGAAGCTTGGAGGTGGGTGCAAGACGTTTCTATTCTTCACTTTGATTGTGTTTTTCCCAGTTCTATTGGCATACTGGACTTTTACCTCGGGGTTTTCGCCTCGATTGAACGAAAATGTCCGTCTACCTGGTAAACCAGTCGAACATTACTTGGAGTTCCATGACCCCAAACTGGCAGCAAAGTATAAGGGCTCAAACAAAATTCCTCTTGAAACGTTCCACGAGCTCTATTTCAATGAAAAGGTCTCATTCAAGGGCGATTGTCTCGATATCTTGGAGTATAGGCACGACTGGGCGAGTTTCCGATTCACCGCTTCTCTATTCAGATTCTTCTTGACTGGGATGATCCCCGAGGTGATTTTCCATAGCCGTTCTCAGGATGAAGAACAGGTCAGAGACCATTATGACCGCGGTGATGACTTTTACTCTTGGTTCTTGGGTCCCCGAATGATTTACACTTCTGGAATCATTAGTGATATTAATCGAGAGGAGACTCTAGAGGAATTGCAAGATAACAAGCTGCGAATTGTATGTGAAAAGGTTGGTCTGAAGGAAGGCGATCGACTTTTGGATCTTGGCTGTGGTTGGGGTACTCTGGCTAGATATGCTTCTACTCAATATGGTGCTCATGTTACAGGAATAACTCTTGGTAGAAACCAGACTGCATGGGGGAATGCAAATCTGGCCAAGGATGGAATCCCCCCTAGCCAGTCTCAGATTTTGTGCTTGGATTATCGTGATACTCCAGTCCCTCCTACTGGCAAATACAACAAGATTACATGCTTGGAAATGGCTGAACATGTTGGTGTGCGACGATTTGGTCAATTCCTATCCCAAGTTTGGGACATGCTTGAAGATGATGGTGTTTTCTTTTTGCAGATTGCTGGACTTCGAAAATTCTGGCAATTTGAGGATCTTATATGGGGTTTGTTTATGAACAAGTATATTTTCCCAGGTGCTGATGCCTCTACCCCACTAGGGTTTGTGGTAGATAAGCTTGAGGGTGCAGGCTTTGAGGTTGTAGGAATTGACAATGTTGGTGTCCATTACTCTGCTACTTTGTGGAGATGGTACAGAAACTGGCTCGGTAACAGAGACAAGGTTGAGGCCAAATACGGAAAGAAATGGTTCAGGATCTGGGAATTCTTTCTTGCTTCGTCGACAATCATTTCACGTCAAGGTTCTGCAACCTGTTTCCAAATTGTTTTGAGGAAAAATGTCAACGCCAAGCATAGAGTTGAAGATATCCCCCGTCAATTTGGCCTTGATGTTCCTAAACCATCATCTGGAAATGTATGGCTCAAGGAATAAAATATAAAGCAAGCAAGCACATAATTACATATTTTTTATATCTTGTAATGACAAAATAGATAGCGTTATATGTATAAACTATTTTTTCTTCATCTTGGGTGGAGTTCGAGGTCGAAGGTTATCAATCTCACTATCAATAGGTACTCGAAATCCAGGTGATTTATTGAGACTCATATACTTTGAGCATTCAAAGTTATCCAATAGCACATCTGGACTCATCACTACCCAGCCAGGACGGATTCTAACTGGTATGTCAAGTGTAGAGTAACCTGGGATAATATGCAAACGACGATTCATAAGACAGAAATTCTCAATCAATTGGTACATGGCCTCAGGGATAATATTCGCACGCTCATGTCCAGTTTCCAAAATCAAATCAGTATCAACATTACAATTGATTAAATCGGAATCCTCACTTCTTCTTAAAGTACCCTTTAGACCCATCAGACAGTGCCAAGTGCTCTTCACCATAAGGTCATTGGGGTCTGTGCGAGGCCAATGGATTGACGATTGATCCTTAAGACAGTACACTATATCCTCACTGCGACGAAACCCCCAATGCTCCAGGACTTGTCTACCAACCTCCAGTGCACTACCACTCACCCATAGAAATACTATACTAGGTCGAGGCGACACTTTTTGAATAGGCAAATCAAACAACTTGTCATATGACGTATTATTCAAACATCCGTTAATCATTATCACATCGAAATTCATTCCCTGATCTACCCATTCAATCAACTTGGCGGCCATATCCTTAGGCGCAGTTCGACTACCAAATGGAGTGCATGAATACCTTGCGTTGTGAGCTACCTTCAAGTCGTGTAATCTCTGTAGTTTGGGATACCCTACAAAGGGATTTCCGATATTAGTGATGTGATTTTGAGGCAATTGGCCGGTACGCAAGTAATGATCATTGTAGTCATTACCAAAGTTGTGATGCTCTTCCATTGCCCCTCCTCCTCCTCTTTCATTACTACTGCCACCTCCTCGTGGTTCTCTCTGTTGATGCTGTTGATGCTGCTGCTGCTCACGGGGCTTTCGATTCTGCCTGGATCCATCGCCATCGTTAGACTTTAGACTCTTTTCCCTTCCTGTCTTATAGATCATCGAATTATTCAAAAAGCTCTAGAAAGATTAATGGGTAGAGATACTAGTGGAGGAAAAGAAGACAAGGAGAAGAGATTATGAAAAAAATTATAAAGGGAAGTGTCCCCCAGAAAAGAAAACATGTCATTGTGACGCGCGTCACAGACGCGACATTGGGGTTGTTAATGTGATCCGTATAGTTATTGGGGTACCGGAGATGCAAGATAAACACATAACCGTTGAAAGTTCTCTCACGCGCCGCCGGGCTTTCATAAACCCCAGATCATCTACGCCCGACAACAACAATGGAACCGCTATGGGGTCGGGTCAAAGCTGGGCTTCTGTCTCCTAGTAGCAAATCCGGGACGTCTTTAAAAGATCCAAAGCTACGGTTTGATCGCACTAAAGAGGCCTGTAACGATATCTTGTCAATCATGAAACATAAACCGGTAGTGATTGAATCTCGGCAGTACGAGATACTCGAAAGGGCTACAGCCGTTCTGCAGGCCATAATCGAAGAAGAACAGCGTGAGGGTATATCAGTCTGTGCTGGATACTTTCTACACCAGGATTGTCTTATTCTGCTGGGGACAAAGCTCTGCGAATTACCTAAAAGTCTACTTTCTTCGATCTGCGCGCTGATCCAAAGCACTTATATCGGCAACGACAAGGGGTATATTCTCGGGGCTCTTGCTTTCTTGAAATCGTTAAAATGTGTTTGTCAGGGTGTTGATCGTCAATCTGAACAGGATATTAGTAGGCTAGTGTGTTTTCTAGCACGCAAAATGCATGAAAGCCCAAAAACATTGACTTATTGGTTTACAATCATTGGGGTTGACTCATATGATGAAAGTGGCTCATTTCTGGATGAGTACCCGCTTGTTTATTTATTATTGCATTACATCTATCATGAGCGCGAGGTGGGGCACAATGCTCGCCAGGGCCTGCTCTATCTGATGGAAGTGATTTCCCAAAATGAAGAGCTGATTCAATGGGTCACTTCAGGTGATCTGTGCACTCTTCTTGCTTCTGGACTTGGGGCTCTCTATAGCCAGCTTAATAGAGGCGTTAGCAAGCTGATCAGCCCTGACAGGAGTCGAGTACAGCGCCAAGCACCCTTGATTGTTTCATTAAGCATTGCAGACCTAGAGGATGATCTTCCCGAGAATGGCGAGCAATTTGACAAAACTCACAAGGCCAATGTGGATAACTTCTTGTCCTACCTGTTATTCTGGCAGGACATGTTGAACTGCTGCTCGTCTTCGGCTGAACTCCACCAATGCCTCTTAGGCCATTTCGACACATTATTCCTGAGACAGCTGCTCTATCCGTCTATTCTTCAGTGCACTAATCAGTACGGACATTATTCAGTGCCGTTGCTGACTGTTTTTCGGAGGCTTCTCGAAGCACTAGACCATAATGAGCTGAGTCGTTTGATTGTGTGCTATTTTATTGGAATCCAGGATAATGTGGATGATGGTGCTGACTTTGTTCCATTGAGGGATATCATTGTTGATTGTTTGTCGAGAGAGGAAGCGGCACTGGTTGGTACACAGCTGTTGTCAGTACTAGTTCAGAAATACTATCCCTATATTGTGGGTACTATGATTAATGTGGTGTATAGCGATGACAACACTGATGAGAAAGCTTCCTCAGCTTATAGCCAATTTGGTGTGGAAGGAGTCAAACTACTCCGGTCATTCAAATATGATCTTGGAAGTGTAGAGTCTGCTTCAACTGTCGGCACATACGAGGCAGATATTGAGACGAAAATGGTGACAAACTCATTTATATTGCCCACTCAGAAATTTGCATTACTTGAAGATGAGCGCTGTAAAGTTGAGGAGGCGTTGAACTTGGTCAGTGGCGCAGGGGTAAGACCCCTGGGTTACCACAGACTTAATATAGAGCAAGACCCGATACTCCAGCTGCTGTTGACTCTAATGAAAGGCTATTATGCCAACCCTGTTGATTTAAATTTATCATTAACGGGCTTATTTATTGATATAGGTGCCTATGGATGGTGTTCATTACGCGGGTGGCTTCTAGATGAAGATGACACATTACTGGAGATTCTCAAAGTATTAAGAGATGAATGCTTAAAATATATGAACCAAGTGCCACATTTCGATGATGGATTCGAGGAATTCTTGCAGAATCTTGAAGTTGGAGACCATATCGACGAAGCCATCTCATCTCTTTCTCTATCTGATGATGAACAACCCCTTGGCGAACCCTATGATGAAAATGACGATCCATTTATCGATACACCACCGATAGTTAAAGATTTCCATGGTACAATTCCTCGACGAGTAGTATCAAAGAATGAGATTCAGAATGATTTACTATCAGGTATATCTGGTAAAGTCGCCTTGATTACGAATAATGAGAATACCACACATAAGCAGATTGCATTATCACAACTATTTGGTAATATAGTGGTATTACAAGAATTTGTCAAAGAACTTGAAGCTTTAATTCAAGTTCGATCATGGTTAGTAGATCTGTTTTAAAATAGATTTTTTAGTTTTCGCCCCGCCGCCGCGTTGGTGACTGCGCTGCATGAAAAAAATCCCTTTTCCCTATTCAACGCGTTAGTTACACTTGTGAGCGATAATCATCAGAATTCAATAATAAAAAAATCTTGCTATGAAGCAAGAGTAATGTTGTCGTGGCAAGCCAAAAATAATCAGTCTAGTAGCAGATTTCACGATCCTTTTGAAAAACCCGGACGACACTCTGATTCGCCAACTAGTAGTTCTGCAGCCATGTTACAGTTTACATCTAATCCTCGAGTTGTCCGTATAGTCGTGGCATTATTTGGGCTCATCACCCTAGGTCTTTACCTATTCTCTTCGTCTGGGACTACGACATCGTCCTCTGCTATAATCCCTACTGGTATCGTTGAGCAGGGACCTCTGGATTGTACTAGGTCCTATGATGGAAAGAGACCGGTTAATCAATATGCTATTATGATCGATGCTGGATCATCTGGGTCGCGTATACATGTGTACCGGTTCAATAACTGCCAGGCCACGCCTCGACTGCTCGATGAGCGGTTTGAAATGATTGAGCCTGGGCTTTCATCGTTCAAAGATGACGCGGAGGGGGCTGCAGCAAGCTTGGATCAACTTATGGATATCGCTGTGGAATACGTGCCAGATGACAGCAAGTCATGTACTCCAGTGGCAGTAAAGGCTACTGCTGGCCTACGAATTCTCGGCCAGGAGAAGGCTGATAAGATTTTGGCGGCTGTACGACACAGACTCGAGACCAAATACCCATTCCCGGTCGTCGAGCGTGACGGTATATCTATAATGGACGGTAAAGATGAGGGTGTATACGCCTGGATCACTGCAAATTACCTGCTGGGTAATATTGGCAGCTCAGCACAGACTCCAACTGCCGCTGTGTTTGATCTCGGTGGAGGATCAACTCAGATTGTATTTGAACCTACATTCAAAGTCCCCGGTAATGAGATGTCACCGGGCGATCATAAATACGACTTGGAGTTCGGTAACCGACATTTCAGCTTGTATCAACATTCACATCTTATGTACGGACTCAACGAGGCTCGCAAGAAGATTCACAGCTCGATTCTCGAAAATAGGCTAAAGCGTGGCGAAACAATCCAGAGTGGTGATATTATTATTAACCCTTGTCTGCCGCCTGGTGCAACTGCAGAGAAAGTCAAGGTCACTGTTGGCAGCGATAAAGAGTACATTGTCGATATGGTGGGACCCACAGAACACTCTGAACTGCAGTGCAGACGGCTAGCAGAGGCGATTCTTAATAAAGAGGCCGAATGCGCAGTTGAGCCGTGTTCGTTCAATGGAATCCATCAACCTTCACTTGTAGATTCATTTCTGCGTGATAGTGACATATACATTTTTTCATTCTTTTATGACCGAACCTCACCTCTGGGTATGCCACAATCATTTTCAATTGACGAACTCAAGGACCTTACATCCAAAGTCTGTCGAGGAAGTGCCGCTTACGACTCATTCGAAGCACTAGACTCTAAAGCTGTCGACTTGCTCAAGAAAAATCCAGAGTACTGTCTAGACCTTAACTTCATGGTGGCATTGTTGCATACGGGGTACGAGATCCCAGGCCATCGAGAAGTCAAGATCGCAAAGAAGATAAAGGGCAATGAATTAGGATGGTGCCTGGGCGCATCATTACCATTACTAGACCAAAGCACCTGGAAATGCAAAATACGTCAAATAAATTAAAAAAAGATTACTTAAGTTTATGATAGAAGTCAATATACTTTTTGCGATGTAATACACCAACAAATTGACCATCTCGGACCACACATATTAGTCGGGTACCAATTTTGGCAAACATCATTTGTACTAGCGCTAATGGTGAGTGGATATCCATAGTGATTGGTGCTCGATCAATATACATTGTTAAATCTGTCAGAGATTTTAATATTGGGTCGAAATATATGTGCTCTTGTTCTGGCTGTTCTTGCTGGAATTGCTCAAATGTCGCGTTACTTCGTGCTCGTAAATGATTTCCCCGACTGAAGTATTCGGAGCTATTGTTTTCACTCACAATTATACTTGGAGGTGTTGCTTCTGGTGAGGTGGGCTCAACAGCTTCAATATCAATAGGCTCAGACATGAATGTTGAACCAGCATAATACTGATGATATTTGGCAACATCAGAATCACGAATTGATAACCGGCACATAACAGACCCAGTATAATTCTTATCAATGCAATACTTATAAATCTTGTCGAGTGCAAACTCTAGCTCGGGGGTGGAAATGGCTCCCACTAGCAAACTGCCGCCTTTAACAATAGGAATACAACCATCAAATTCATGTCTGCGTTGAAGTTTCAATACCATGGCTCTTAATCGCGAATATGACATCATAATCACATTACCATCACTCATATCAATCATCTCACTGCGAGGCACAATTGATACTAGATCAGATAATGATGAGTCAAATGCCTTTGTACGCCGGTTATCCAGAAATGGGAAATTATTCTTTTGTATCATAAGTTCATAGATACTATAAGGTTCAATCGCATTAGCAATCCAATTAGCAACTAGAATCGCGATTGAGAACGGTAGTACATGATTAAGCGATCCTGTGAGCTCAAATAGAATAACTGCCAATGTGACATTCATTCGAGTGACACCAGCTAAAAATGAGCCTGCCCCTGCCATGGCATAGGCACCAGCGACAACAGTAGAAGCCCCCAGATCTGGAGTTGCCCGAACGGCAATCTCTGGATAAAGATGATCAACGTACTGGACAAATAATGCCACCAACCTACCAAATAATCCCCCGACAACCATCGATGGGATATATATACCGGCAGGGATTTTTGCTCCGTATGTCACTGCAGTCAAGACAATCTTGACTGTCAATGCAAATAAAAGTGTGGCCATTAATGCAGGAATCTTGGATACATCTACAGGACACAACTCTGAATTGATACTATCAGTTCCATCCAAATCACAAGGACTAGCAATATCTCTAAGCAGCTCAGTAACAGGCTTCTTCGTATACGGATTTGAAAATGTCACTAATGCGGTAAGCACTGCCAGCAACAAGACTTCAAGTGTAGGCTTATTTTTTATAAGCTTACTGCCTCGGAAAACTCGCGACCACCAACCACTAAAACGACAAAACATTGCTCCATATAACCCCCCGCATATACCAATAAATATATATATCCCTAGTTCCCAAAACTGCCAATCATGTGGATACTGGATCTCAAAAAGGACAATTTTCCCTGTTCCATATGGGTTCATAAATTTCAAAAATAATGCAGAAATCATTGCACAGAAAAATATCCTAAATAGCTGATGAGGCAAGAAATAATAACTCACCTCTTCCAGACTGAATAGAACACCTCCAAGTGGGGATCCAAACGCTAGTGCTACACCAGCTCCAGCAGCTGCAGATAGTACCTGTCGTCGCTTAATATCATTCTCTGCAAATTTCGGAAACAGTCGACATGCGATATTGCCAATACATGTTGCCAGATGCACAAAAGGACCCTCTTTACCTATACATAGCCCAGAAGAAATAGCAAATACTAATGCAATCGACTTGTTGAATAGAGTGTATGTACCAAGAAATCGTCTGATAATAAACCCAGATAGAATTGTTTTCACTTCAGCGACCCCGCTGCCATAGCCAGAATAAATCACTCTCTTTTCCATGCCTGCAGGCTGCAGTAGCTGCTGGCGTTCATCATTTTCTTCTTCTTCTTCTTCTTCATCAGTAGTGTCGCAATCATCTACGGATCTAGCTCCAATATGTCGTTTATTTCTTTTCTCCTGTTCAAATTGTTTTTCGTCAGTTAAAGGGTTGTCAGTCTTTGTTCTTAGCGTGAGTCGAACAGCCATAAGGGCAAATACAACAGTTAGGCCCACGTAGGCAACCAAGTCCAGAGCAACAATATCCACAGGAGAGTTTTTGAAAAACTCAGACCAAGTGACCCATGCAGCGCAGTTTTCCGCTTGACGATTAGTACTTGAGGAGCGCGGGCCACAGCAACTACTATGGGAATTAAGCCAGCCGACGCGACAATAACCAGTTCGCCAGTCGGAAAACACTGCCTCGAACTTGTCGATGAGGTAGGCCAATAATGCAAATGCAAATGCTACTATAGTGATCAATACCCAGCCCTGCATGGCATCAATCAAACGCACGATCCGGCCTCTAAGCCCCGGCAATGACTGGAGATATTTCCTGCGCGCAGACTCCTTGATTGTATCATGGGCCCAGTCCACAGTAGTAAAATCGTCATAGAAAGTGCGTGAACGGTTAGTGGAGCCGTCATCTCCAGCGTTAGATTCAGTGGCACTGCGTCGGAACGATGACGACACTGATCTCAGCTCATAATCATCGTCATCCTCGTCATCGCCAGGTATACGTGGAGTACGCAGGCTAAAAGTTCCCGATCCAGGTGTAGTTGGAGGTGGAACTAATGAGAAATAGTCGGTGGTGCTGCCCACGACGCTATCTTTGGCCCGTAACAGTAATGAACTAAGCCTTCTGCGTGTGCCACGCTTTCCCGGCGGACGCTTCGAGCTACTAGCAGTCTGATATAATGACGGAGTTCGAAGATCATATAATGCAGACTGACTAGCTGAAAGATAGTTGTTTTTCCGCCGGAAACTATTATTATTACTACTATTCCCTTCACCCCCCACAAACTCTACTCCTAAGCCAGCAGCCCCCTGATCATTTAAGTCTTCCTCCTCCTTTGATGAGTTTCTAGTTCCCGAATGGCCTGATCCGTACTGCTGCCCATCAGTCACTGCACGGATCAGTGATGGTCTCCTATTAAGGTCTCTCTTATCATCGTCGTCGTCCTCCCCCGTATTCATTGGTTGTTTACTGTTGTTTCAAAGGAATGGAGATCTAAAACACGTTAAGAAAAATATCTAATCTATGATGACACCAAGCAGTTGGGCTGCGGCTTTCACGCCCAACACTACGCGGCGCAGAAAGCCGCAGTCCCTCTCTCGCCCCCCCTAGAGTTTTTCCTATTCAGGCAGGCCACCGGAGCCAAGAAGAAGGCTGTGTGCGTGTTCACCTAAAAGACTTTTTAAGATCATCGCCCAGTCAAGTCCCCGAGGAACAATAAACGGCTCAACGAGGCCCAGCCAGGGAAGGCTGGCTGGCTCAACCGTCCTGCCATCGCACGGCTAATTCACCAGAAAGACACATCTCAAATGGCTGGTTATCTATAATATGAGTAATTCGCCCCTTCATCAATTGGCTAAGAAAAAATGTACCTTTCACGTGACACATGGCTGCGCATGTACATGTTGTCGGATACAATATATATAACACTACACATGGTAGAGAAATAAACTGTCCCTTGTAACCTTTCCCGCCTCGTCTGAACAATGGACTACATCAATAAACTCGGGTTCATGGCCGGGCTCGTGCCTTCGACTGATGTTGAAGCGCAGAAACGGTGCTTCGATTATCTAAATGCTGCCGCGAAGAAAATGCAGGCCGAGATCGATAAGATGCCGCTTGAGACTCCTGAACCGGGCACACCCACTGGAGAAGATGCTCGATCACTAATGGAGAACCAGCTCAAGATAGTCACAGACGTGATCAGTCTTGTTACATTATCTGAAGGTAAATTCAATGCAAAGAAAGCGAATATGTTTTGGAAGTATTGGGACAAGGCCAAAACTGTTGCGGTATCTCATAACGAAGAAAACTTGACCTCCATTGAAAGCCAATCAAAGCTTTATGCTCTTGAAGCAGGGAGATATAACTAATCAACAACACGAGTGGTGTTTTTTTGATCTCTTTTTTAAAGCTATATATGTACATTATGTTCTTTTTTAAACAATAATATTGAAGAAAATCCATTCTTCAGCCCTTTTTTTTTCCTTCCCTCGTAAATATATATGTATGTATTTGCCCAAAACTCCAAAATAACAAAAATAAAATAGTAAAATATTCAAGCAAAAACAAATAAAATAATAATCTCATGAAGAAAGTTGCATCTTCCTCTTCTTTTTTGATCTCTGTGTCGTTTTCATAAATATATCAGAATCGACCGTAGTATCGACCCTCTTCAAGCTCCTCACAAACTGCCTCAACAGTTTCGTCATCATCTCCATCTTCCTCAACTAAGTCAATTGTTGCATACTTCACTAGATCCCAGCGACGCCAAAAGTTGGCACTGCTATCGGCATCATTACTATCCAGCAGCTCAGTGAAGAAGTACTTTGCATTCAACAACCGCTTCTTAAGGTTCATTAATTGAACACTCCTAGGTTGCTCACTCACAGACCCCGTCCTCTTATTTTCATATAACGGATGCTGCTGTTGCTGCTCATTAGCAGAAGAGTATCCATTATCTTCATCATAAATGCTCACAGGCGGCGAAGGCAAATCGTGTACTAGATATCCTCCGGTAGCACTATTCCCACTGCCATACATTTCATTTTCTGCATTAGAAGTACAGTCACAGTATTGTGCCCACACTTCGTCAATAGCAGTCACAAGGTAATCAAAGCATCGCTCACGAGCAACATGGTCCGACTCGGGAACCACAAAGCTCTTGCGACGCCGATGGTTATTTAAGGCATTTCCTGCACTAACAGACGCTCGGCGCGACATTGACAGTTTTCGATGCTGTTGTTGCAATCTAGACTTTGCAATCATCGTCTCATCGTCACTATCAACATGATGACTTGACGGACTTGCTCCAGTATAAGGAGGAGACAGAGGAACACTTAATCCATGTTGCTGCTGCTGTAGCTGTTTCTTCTCAAGTCCAAAGAACGTATAGTCATCCTCTTCATCTTCTTCCTCATCATCAACTTCAGATCGTGCCTGAAGTTGCAATTTTGGTTTCTTGAATCCATGATGAGTCTGGGCCGTTGTCAAGAACGACGAAGAGCTTCGACGCTTTAGTCCATATTCCTCCGCTTTATCTCCCAATAGACCAGCAGCCATTTTTTTGGGTGCTATTGCTTTGTCTCTATCAAAGGGGGGTGGAGTTGTGTGTAGTTATGCCGTATATATCCCAACAAGCAATTAAGCAGTCAGAAACTTCCAAGGCCTTCTATGGCAAACTGACCAATCAGAATCAAGGAAAATTTAAAAGAACACGGTGGCAACAAAAACTTGTAACCAAAAAAAAGATCAAACGACTAATAAAAACAAAAAATAAAGAACAAAACACACGAGATTTCTTATCAAAAAGGTCTCAGAAGCAGTTTGTTCACTTTTAGCTTATATTTTGTCTTTAAAAGGCCCTTGGTTCGTCCAATACACAAGAACTTATTTTGTTTGACTTGGTGGTGGTATCTTTTTTTGGTGGTGGGGGGTGGTTTGTGGTTGATGTCTTTTAGTAAAAGGGAAGTTGTTGTTGTTAGGTGACTACTCGGGGGGAACGGACAAGTTTTTAAGGGCACAGTTCCAAATTTGGTGTTTCAAGGGGGGGCGGATGAGGTGGGGTTTCAGGGTAACACCCATCCTATTTTAACCCACGCATGCATGGAAAAGGCTTAAGTTTTGCACTAGCGTCAGTTAGTCGATGCGCTAAAAGCTAAACTAAGGCGTTGTTAAGGGGGGTTCTAATAGGCTGAATATTATATTATGCTTCATTCCATACAGAAGTATCGTAATGATTATTCTTAAATAGTCGTACAATTTCATCATCATCATCATCTTCTTCTTCTTCTTCTTCTTCTTCTTTTTCGTCTTGGTTATTATTACTCAGAAGAAGTTGATTAATTGCTGCTTGTGTAGCATCTTTCCATTTATAATTGGAGAGGTCTAATAGTACATCGTAGATTTGTATTCCATTCTCTGAAGTGGAAAAAAAGTCTAGCGCTGCTTGACGATTAACATCCAGATATGTAACAACAGCAACTAGGGTTTGGTAGAGAAAGCATTCGAAAAATGGCCATCGAAATCCAACTGGAATTGGGTGTCGTTCACTTGCACTGCGGATGATATTCATCATCTTGAACACAGACTTGAACATGCCTTGCTTGGACATATCATTCACGTGAATATGGGCTCGATGCATATTTGTTCGTGCTGATAATAGCATGACGACATTAGAATCATTGCAATCTAGTAGCGAGATGCACCCTTCAGGAATTAGCCTCCGGGCATCTTCAACTGATAAAATTGCCTCTTTGATAGCTCGATCGTAACCAATTAGTTCAGAATAGATCATGCCGGGTTTTCTGGCCAACCCTAGGTTGATATCTCTTAAAAGTCTTGAGATAATTCGAAATCGCTCGCTACCAGCGTCCAATGGTGGTAACACCTCAGTTGAAAGTTGACTAACAGCATTTGGCCTGGCCATAATTGATGACACTATTGCATCTATTCGATCCACATAAACCCATAGAGTGCCTCTCTCTCTGCTGAGGCTATCTACACCACTCTCGGTATTCAGCCTCATTGCAAGTGATGATGCCACCGTGGAGTAGAGAGTGTTCCACGCCCGCTCAAAGTCTTCAATATAAAACAAATGCTCGCACGCCAATACACTTGCCTCAATCGCCTGAACACTATCGGTAGTATTTTGTCGTCTAAAGTATTCGTAGTGTTGATAGTACATATTTGCAATATCATACCTTTCCAGTCCTAGAAGGTTGATATATTCGGCTTTGACAAATCTCGACGCAGTTGCAAGTGCAATATACATAAGCATCAAGTCATCACTATGATATTGAGATAATGCAACTACATCACTCAAACTATATGCTTCAATCATCTCCAATAAACATGATGTTCGACTGTGAGAAACTAAAGACCCCATTCGAGAGACTTCAAAGAAGGCGTCTAAAAGAGCACGAACAAGCTTCCCGTCATTCAACCCCCCTCCATCAACAGGTGAGTCTAGAATATCTTCTACCGAGAAACTACCATCAATGACTTCTTCAGGTGCACATAATTCAGTGTATCTGTTTGTAGCTGAAATTTTATAACTGGATGAAATATCCTTAAAAAACAAGTCGTTCGACTCATCACCACCACTCACTAAAAGCGGGGGCTCATCATCAGTATTATGAACTGATTGCAACCGTGAACAAGAAGTCGTCGAACTGCTATCCGAAGACCTTCGAATACTAGTACTGCTGCTGTTTTGAAAGTTCTCTGCTGTTAGATTAACTAAAGTTTTGTATTGTTGAGATGGAATCGATCTTCTCTTTCTCTTAGCGCGGTCAACGTATGAACATTTATGGACTTCTTTACGCCGAATGCAGTTATTACAAGGAGCGCTTCGGTTGCATTTAACCTTTCGTCGTCGGCATTCGGTGCAAGACAATTGGAATTTATTCTCTTTGATATCAGGCGCATTGGCAGCTGCTGCAGACTTCAGTTTCAAATTCATGATGTCTTCTTCATAACCAAAAATCAATCTCAGACAAGTAGCAGGAGTATAGAATCTTGTTTAAATTATAACAAATAAACCCATCCAAAGAAAATCCACTGCTCTTTTCTACTAGATCTAAAATCAATAAACAGACAACAAAAACAAAAAAAAATTAGATTTAACGTCGTAACCCAGACCAATAACCCGTTACCAAGCAGTGAGGGCGTGATCATTAATCAGCACCGAGCTATGTCAATCGTTGTTTGACTATGAGTCCTTGGATTATCAACTTTCCTTCAATCATCTTGAGCCTGTCACTAACAACACCGAAGCACAGCCGCACAATTCGGTCACCGAGACACCGAGACCAGCGCATCATCGTCCTAGGGGCAACACTTAAAACATCTGTCAAGAGATGTAAAGGAAAAGTAAACCGTTGTTCTTCATCTGATTATGCACTTGCAGGAACTCCATTAACTCCATCGATAATACCGGGGTTTTGGTGTTCGGACTCAAACCAAATTATAACAGAACGCTGAGGTTTATTCCGCACATTTCAGGTTCAACATGAACATGGATTATTGTGGGGGGTAAACCTAGCTGCGCCCAAGGTGGTGGGCACACTCTAAAAGTCGTCAGACGTCAAATATGACGTCGATCTAAAGCTAGGCAATAATGTTGCAGGACTCTCACCACTTTTCATGCCCATCATCATCATCAGCATTATCGTGAATCTTTGTAATACGCATATGAAATGACTCTGAGCACATTGCGTTGGGAGCTGAAGGCTATAACCTGTCAGCTGCTATCATTCACGATACCATCTCGCTTGCTGCTGCGCCCTCGATTCTCTGCCAGATCAAAAGTGATTTTGGATATGATTTCCAGATACTTCTTGTGGCTTGGGGGCCTCACATGTCTTGGCCCCGGAAGAATAAAAGATCACTCTCGCTTGCATATCTAAACGTGTTTGTACGTTCGTCCTTCTTTGGCATCTCTAACCTTGGTTCATATCGTTCCATCAACCCGCCATGCATGTAATGGGACCCAACCAGAATTTGTGGTGATGGCGATCGAAGAGCCCACTAACCGGCCCCCACTCACTCACACATGCATTTCAATCTTTCCGCCAACAGTTAGGAAGAAAACTGACATCATGATAAACTATACACTAAAAACTGGTTTTCCTAGTCTTCGTTGGCTTTTTTTTTTGAACTACACGTTCACTGTTAGGCTGAATGGATGCTGTTGAAGACGCTGCCTGAGGCGGTGATTGTTGTTGCAGCTGCCTGTACAGGGTCCAGAACATCTAACTCTCGACCATAGAATTTCAAAAGGTCAGGCTAGATCAATGACAGCCAGGATGGATCTGACTTTGAACTTCCCTTCATATCTAATTTATATCTAGTTCATAAATGTCTTCAAGATTTGAATATCTGTTTCGCTGCTTATCGCTTGAAGTGGCATGTTGGCTGGGTCCCGATGAACTAAGAGCTTTGTGTCTTACGAATCAGACTCTTCATGAAGTTGTCACACCTTTACTGTGGGCAAATCTCCGAGTCGCCCGCGCACGCAAAAATGATCCTGGTTGGAGACTAAACTATATAGAGCCAAGCCATGATCAGCTGGCTACGTTACTCTCGCATAATTCGACTTGGAATAGCTACCAGAGCTGGTCAGTGGCCGATCTCCACGGTATCTCTGAACTTGCCAGACACAGTGTACGAAACCTTTATTTGCAGTGCCACTTAAGCGTAAACAGTCCATATGACTCCGACCTGGAGGATCAGAGAATAGCAAACGCTATAGAGGACAAGGCTTACGAACGCATCCTGGATAGAAAGATCTTGCCCCATGTACGTTTTTTAGCTCTACATGTCATGGATGGTCATTCGCATGGCAGTCCTGGAGATTCTTCTAAGGAACAGCTGGCAAAAATTATTAAATACGTTGATTCGTATGTGTCTAGTGGGAACGAAATCAAACTGTCGTGGGCTATCTCTTCAGAAGAGTTCCTACCGTCGCTTCAACTGAAACCTGTAGTGTGCGACAACCTGACTTTGTTGAATATCGAGATTAACCGCTCTGTGGCTGCATTTACTGATTTCTGCAAGTTTCTTAATAACTCGAGAAATATTGAAACTTTGGCTGTCGGTAATGGACTGTGGCATCGCGATGAAACCGAGCTATGGGCCGGTATTTGTAAACAATTTAGCGATACTTTGTCAGCACTTACTAAACTGACATCTCTGACCATGAAGAATATCCCATTGATTTGTATATTTGATAGGATTGACGGTGGTGAATGGGCTGATAGATTGAGAGATCTTAGTCTTACTTGGGAACACGACTTGGATTGGTCATTATCCAAGATCTGGAATATCGTACTCATGTCGTTTAATTCTAATTGGAGTGATCGCAACCATCTTTCTTCTTTGGCTATGGATTTTGCTTCTAGAACTGCAAACAGTAGCTCTCCTGTACTTGAGGCTCTCAAAATGTCCACATTGGTTTTTAACGGTTTGGAAAGGATTCGAATTCGAGGAGAAGAGAGGCCAGAGCAACTGGAGTCGCTTTTATTCTCAAATAATCCGCTACTCGAATCAATAGCGTTTGATCAGATATCTAAGACTGGCATGAAGACTTTGGCAGATAACTGTCCTGAACTCCGCTCAATTGAGACAATTGTACCTCCCACATATCGGCACCCGATCATCTACTATTACAATGAATCAGTCGATGAATACATTGTCGAGACTTCAATACCTCCAAGACATGACTCCTACAATTCGGCATCTCTCATTGAACTGGCTGATAAGTGCAGAAATTTGGAAAAGATCTCAATTTGTCTTGAAAAGGGCTCTCGAACTTTTAACTATAAATCTGCTTCTGAGCTAATGCGCAATTGCCCTCGCTTGGATAATATCTTTGTCCAGTACGTCTCGCCTGACCCCCTATGGCGCACAGCCCACGAGAGCGATGACGACGAGGAATTTGACGAAAAGATCATTGAGATGCAATCAGCAATATTTAAATACATGGAAGAATGCCCTAGAATACTAGTCCGGCCCCCTCCATTGTATTATGTGGGTTCCAGTTTTAGGGTGAAGACAATGAAGCTGCGAAATGAACTGGTTTAACGAAGCACAAGAACAGCTATATAGCTTTTTCTTTTCACGTAAGCTTTTTAAACTAAATATCATGTGACGTTTAGTATTTTTCCCACCGCGGCGTGTTTATTTCGCGCGCGACTCGCGACTACGACTCGAGAGTTATTTGAAACCACAACACTAGTTAGTTTGCTACCAAATGCCTCCACAATGCAGACAGAAACCTCGTGGCAATGGTTCAGAATAGCCAGAGCAGTCCCGGCTGTAGGTTCTGGTCAGGTGACCTGGAGACTGAAAGGGGTACCTGTTAGTCCAGCGACCTGCACCAACTTCATCCACGACTATAACCGTGGACTTTAATCTCACCTATACTGCAGAAACACATGAAGATGGTGTGTCACCTATGTATGGAGAATTGCTCCGTCGAACCATGGAATGTCTGGCGCTTTGTCCAAGAAAACGGTTCTAGATTTGAACAGAGGAATCTTTGCACTCAAGGAAGAAAATGACAGATTGAAAGCACAAATAGTTCGCCAGCAAATTTCTGATACCGATACTCGGGAGTCCTTAAGAGACGACTCTGAGAGTGGCGATCCTTCGCGGGAGCAACAGACCGCATACCATGCAGACGCTGCTGACTGTGCTACAAGACAGGACATAACTCCCACATGTGCAAAAAAGTCATAGAATTCTCTATAGATGCAGCTTCTATTGGTAGTTAATTAAAATAGGTGTACCTTGCTCTGTTTCCCATTCTTAAGCTTATCACAGGTGACGACTTGAATATTTTGGCCGAAAACTGTTCACATCTGGAAGCGTTTGTGGTTTTAGACTCTGCGCTTGCCTTGGGTGATGCCAAGGCAGGATCATTCGGAAGGCTCTGCTCGAGCACACGGTCTCTTCGCACCGTCATCTTAAGTACTGCGAGCACTTGTCGAGCTTTCTCGGGCACGTACATCCGAGATATGGTTCAGAACAATCCAATTCTTTCTGTGTTTTACAATCGAGTACTGAAATCCGCTGGCTCTGATCTTGCAGGCAGTTGTGTGCTTTCTTATAGTGGTGACGCTTTACCGATCCAAATGTACAAGTTGTAGGTTCATTTAAAGTGGAGAGCGAAACCAACGATTTGTTCTATGAGTATGAAATGGCTAGAGAGGCTCTTAAGCGTGATATTGGTATGATTCGCTCAGATATTAGGGAGGGCACCTGGAGTTTATGATGGATTTTGAAAAAGTGCTAGGGTTGTTTGTTTTGGGTGGAATTATTTAGACACTCGTCGTAGGTAGATTTTGCTATGAGTATATTGCTCGGAGATTATATTATTAATCTTTTGTCTCGAATGACTTCTCTGGCGGTCTAGACGGTGTAATTCCCTTCGTGAGTTCCTATTGATCATGAATTGGTGCATACTGTGGACAGTGTGGTGGAGTTGTTCGATCGTGAGGAGGTTAAACCAACCTCGCATATCCCATGGGAACTAGGAGCTAGTTCAACCTCGACCACAAAAGCTACAGCACCAGTGTGAATACGAAACACCCAATCAAAGCAATCAGTAAAGAGAGATGCTAATCAATTTCGTATATCACGCGTCATAAGGACACTGATGTAGCCAGGTCCTAATACATCAGTGTACTAGTGTAGACTGCTTCAGCAGTCCCGGGTATGCGCTCAATTAACATGCTAAACGGCAACACGGTAGTGCATGTTTGAGGACGGATACCAGCATAATTGGGTTACGAGGATGAAACGTTCAAAACACGAGCAACCAGCGTCAAGGCTATGAATACTGAACCGGTACAGTTGGAAATCAACGCATATGATCTTCTGTTTACATCGAATCCATCGCTTGGAAATAGCACAGGTGGGCCTATATTTAGAATCATGGGCCAAAGCTTGGTCTCGAGCCACCCCAGAAAACAAAGATCTTATCCTATTTCGGGGCACCGTGCGGCGTCTCTATATCGTATTACACAACCAAACGGCCTTCTAGAACACGACGATCTTAGTTTAGACATAGGGCATTGTTTGCAACGGTGAAACTGACGATCATGACCGGATGCTGGAATATTTGTCTATAAATTGGAGTTCATTCTCCTTCTCTGGATTGAATTCTCATCATCACGCACATTCGCAGTCTGATAACTCTAAAGAACTCTACTACTACTACAACAATGACCGGTACCAAGCAATTCATCACTCTCGCTGCTTTTGCAGCAGTCGGAGCACTTGCTGCCCCCACTAATGACTGGGTTTCCACCCCTGCTTGGACCTCTACTACTATGGCGGTCGCTACTGCTGCTGCCTCTTCCTCAGCCGCTCCACCACCACCAGCTGCAGTTGACAACACTGCTATCATCGACGAGGAGATTCTTGCAATCAACCAAGTCACCAGAATCGCGGACGTGTCTAAGCAGAGTGGCAATGAGAGCTTCGTGTTCGATTTCTTGAATGCGCCTGCCGGATCCGTTGTTGCATCAGCAGCAGGAAACATCACCGCCGCTAGTATTAGCACCTTCCCTGCTCTTGCCGACACTGGTCTCTCTATGAGTCTCTTCCAAGTTGGACCCTGTGGAGTCGTGCTTCCTCATAGTCATCCTCGTGGTTCTGAGTTTGTGGTCGTGACTGACGGAACACTCACCACCCAGTTCTTGACTGAGACTGGCTCCGAGGTCTTTACCAGTACCCTGAACAAGTTCCAGTCTACGATCTTCCCCCAGGGATCACTTCATGTCGAGATCAACCCCACCTGCGAGACAACCACCTTTATTGGTGCTCTCGACAACCCAGATGCTGGAGTATTCTTCTGGCCCTCTGGACTCTTTTCCCTTGAAGATGATGCCGTGATCACTTCTCTCGGTGGAATTGTAGCAGGAGAAGAGCTCTCATCCATCAGAAATGCCATGCCAAAGGCTGGTGTGGCTGCTGTCGAGCAATGCTTACAACGATGCAACATCCAGGCCAAATAAGCTCAGGGCTTATCAAAGTACTTATTTATTCTTCGCTTCTCAACCACTAGTTTCTTTCTTTCTTTCTTATTAAAATAATATACTTCCATATTCCTCAAAAAAAAAAGAACAATCAGAGAATTCATTAAATTAAAGTTATATTACGGGCTCTACATTATGCTCCAGGCATCTTCACACCCGTGACAAAATTTGCTACATGCAACAGACGCTGAGAGAGAATAATTAGATACACCTATTTTCTCATCAACGAATTCATCAGCAAATGTGTCTTTACCCTTAGCCATTGCACCAACAAAGACACATATACTCTCATCATCCGCCAAGGTTTTGACATAATCCTGCACCCTCTGCACAGGAGCGTCAAAACTCAGAGTAATTTTTCGGCATTTACTGGGGAGATGGTCTGTGATTGGGTTCTTGATCACTTTTAGCAGTTTCTCTTCTGAGTTGACAGATCTGATTGATAATCGATGTAGTAACTGCACCATAAGACCCGAGAATCGCTTGAATGTCCGAGGGATTCTCACACTGGGGTTCACTTCGATCAGAACACCTCTAGCAGTTTGTATATACACTTGGAGCATGCCAGCTTTGTTAATAGGCGAATCGAGCAATGTCAATAAACACTTTGATCCCGTTAGCATATGCCCATGATTCAGCTCAAAAAAACAAACTCCAGTCAAAACTTACCTGATGAGTGATATCTGGACGAGTATCAGCAATGTCTCGATTCATCTTTTTTAAGAGGCCCTGATGGTCATCACAGTTCAGTAGGGCATATCGATCACCCCCACTTGACGAGATTTTGTGTGTTTCTAGACATGCATTGGAAAGAACAACTATTAGGCGCTTCGTATCTTTATCCTTCGAACTTAGAACCTTGGGAGCCACTGGCACCAGTGACGGTGACTCTGTCGTTATATTATTCGCCATTTACTGTCTCTATTGTGCTGTGCGAAACTTGGTGAAAAAAATTCCGTTTCCCGAAGATTAACATATCCCAACGTTGTCAACGCGGACTGCGCGCGAATCTGCACACAACGAGGTTCATGTTCTCAGATGACATAAGTAGCGATGATATCGACCTAGAGGAAATCGAGAGGATAGAGGCACTATCCGCTGCTAAGAGAGCAGCAGAGGGGTCCGCTAATAACAGGAGTGCCTCTGCCAAAACTTTGGGCACTTCGGCTGTTGATGATCACCTTCGCGTAGAGTTGGAGCAGCTGAGGGAGGCAAACCTCAAGGTTACAAAAGAGCTACAGTCTGCGAAAGGCGAGAATTACATTCTTCGTTCAAATTTGAGCAGAATGGCTCTGAATGCGCAGGAAGAAGCAAAGAGACTGGTAGATTCACTCTCGCGGCAGAAGCAGGAAAGCCAAGCAGAGACTGAAGAGATGCGCAAGCAGATCGAACGCCTCCAGACTGAGCGACGGTTCCTTACTAATGAGGTCCAGGATGTCTCCATGCAGTTTAGAATGCGCACCAAGCAAGAGACAGGGGAAACCACCAATGTGTCTAGAAGTGAAGCTGGAAGTCGCGAGGCATCCAAGTCTCCACTTGCTACTCCTGCCAAAAAGAAACTGCGGCGGAACCTGGAAGCTAGCTTCAGGGATGGATTTGATCCTAATCTATCTCCGAGTCGTCGTCAGAAGAAGCAAGAGTTGGCAGCTAAGATGGCAGGAGATGAGCCCACACCGGCCCCTGGAACCACCACTAGAAGCAGTGGCAGACTGGACCTAATGCCGCTTGTAATAGCAAATCGGTTCCGACTTGAGCTTCACAGCATTATTATGGATCATTATATACCGGGAAATAATAGAACTACAATTGATATTGTAGGTGATATAATGATCGACGATACACGGCTATCCACTATACTGACTGAGGCATTGATTTCTGAGACTGATGAATCAGGCATCTCCTTCATCCACAAATGCATTGACCTGCTTGACCGAATGTTAAGAGACGGGCGTGAGGAAGTTCTGCCTCCTCTGCTAGCATTACTTCAATCAGCTCTCGAGTTTGATCCTAAAAGGAGCTTGCCACTAGTCCTTGATCGCAGTATTGACATCCTCATTAGACTGCTGACCAAGTGCGGTCCACCATCTGATAAAACGGTCAATAATGATATCCCACCTTTTAGGACTATGACAATGCCAATGAAGGATGCATTTTACGTACTGGTTATTCTGTACAGTCTCGATATCCTGGAGAGCGTGACGAGCTGCACAAAGATGGATAAGGTATTGAGCCGTCAAGCTTGGTCATTACTACCTAGTGAACTGCTACGGAATTTACTGTCCACCAGATACCCGTACACAGTGCATACCAAGACTTTATTTATTCTATTTAATTCAATCTCTGATATCTCGTTTGGGCATATTAACCCCATGTCAACTTCGAGTGGAGAGTTTCAGCATCAGGAAGAATCTCAGCTGTTAGAGCTGATAATTTCATTTCTAACTACAAAATTACCTACCGGGGACGAAGAACAGATACCAATTCAAATGACAAATGCTATACAGTCACTGTTCTTTACCGGGCTCGAAAACAGCCCGCTGCCCGTGATTGAGCTGGCACATATAAGGTACCAGGACCTGATTGCGAATGAAAACCGCAAGGAGGTCAGCTTACAACGAATTAATGATGATGATTTTGCTTACGAAGTATACATAATTTTGGATGAAGGATTTACATATCGACAGAGGATATCTGTGCGAGTTTTAGCATTACTGGCTTTGAGACGAGGGGTCAATACGCTACTCGAGCTTAATGGCAGTACTCAACTTATGACTGCTCTAATACAATGTCTATCATCACAGCTCGAATTGTCATATCAATGCGAGATAAATATTGCGGCAAGAGTGCATGTTGTTAGTGAGATCGTATGGCTAATACATGTGATTTGGAGCTTGGTGCCACAACCAACTACAATTCTGGCAAGTCTGCCGCCCTCAGCAAGTCACGGATACGTGGTATCACTAGCACGGATTGCATTCAGTGACGATGGTGACAATTCAAGACATCTTACTGATTTGGTAGCCCGGTTTGAAGACGATGTTATCGAACGAGCACGAGACATATTGGAACAATGCACTACGTTATCCGAAGCAGATGACATATATCTTTCCATGAATGCATCATAAATGAATCATTTTTTTTGATTTGTTTGTTTGTTTTTCTTTTATTAAAGCAATAAAAACTTATAGAAAGAAAATACCCGTATTCCATTCCATTTTCTTCTTTGGTGGATTAATATTTTTCTTTTATGTTACATCAAGCATACTAGTCGTTGAGATCCTTTCAAAAAAGTTGTAGAAAAGCCATTAAAAAGAAATATATATATATTAACATATGTCAAGTTTTCTTGCTTTAGGCACTGGCCTTGGTGGCAGTACCAGTTTGGAAACCATTCTTGAATCGTCGAGCAACGGTCTTGAGGTATCTTTGACGACCGGTACCAGTGGTGTGTCTTCTCTTAGCCTTCTCACCCCAGTTGTCTATATCTAGTTAGTTTTCTTGCATTCGTCTTCAAGTTGGAAATCGATATTGATGAACATACAAGATCTGATTTTGGCGGCAGGATATCCACAAGACGAACAGGTCTTCTTTTGGATATGGAAAGATCGTCGACCGCATCTGTTGCACAGAGTGTGCGATTTGTTGTGACGTTTACCGCGACTGGAGGTACCCTTGGTCATTGTTGTTTGATGATAGTGATGATGGTTGACAAGTTTTGGTGCGCTGAAAACTTAGAGTGGGTGTTGTTGCCGGGCTTGGGTGAAAAGGGAAATTCACAGTCACGGTGGGACCCAAAAATTAGGGCTATCCGGAAGACGTTGAAAATCACGTGCCCTGTGAATTTTCGCGACCAAAACCTGTCCATCAGTAAGGGCATTTTGAGATTTCAGATCATATAATATTAACTATAGTTACACAAAGTTATAAACCCTAATCTCTCACTGAGAATCTTGGTCTCAGAAGAGACGGTCCTTAGACCTTCGACTGAAGAGCTTGAGGCAAGTCCGAGCTGTGCCCTTCGTTATCGTAATCAGTGTAGTTCTATTGCCTTCGTGATATTTGCCTTAGTAGTATGCATTACCTGCTTCTTCCTAACTCAAAAGTGTTAAAAACTCTGCTTGGATAACTGCAGCATGCCGCAGCCGTTCGCGCACAATGATTTGATCGGCACGCCGATTCTCGATCTCCACAATTTTTCGACGATCCCTCAACGGCACTCTACGCCAACTTAGGGTTTTTTTCCAATGTGGCTACCTCAGTTACTCGTTATTGCGCTACTGCATCGACATAACCTCCCTTTGTGACATTTCACAGCTATTACCTTACCGGAAGAGCCACCTGCAGGCGAAAGCTTTCTCTCTTCTCTCGCGCTATACAGAAATGAAATTACGAACGTACTGATCTTGTGTCCCTTACACAAGCAATTTTCCGCCAGACCAGACGTAATGTGGAACGCCTTACCAGAGAGGACATACCTATCTCTAAGCCTACGACCATCGGCTTCCGGAATTTCCAGTTTTATCATGAAGTTCTCAATTATGTGCTCGAAAGCTACGGTCCGATTCTCGCAGGCGCTCCCAGTGACTTCAGGCTTTAACCGCTACCCAAACCAGAAGATAACATAAACACTGCCTACATATTTTTGGATAATGAACATACTGCTATCTCTCGCCAGTTTGGGCCTGACCAAAGTCAAGCAATCAGAGATCGTTCTATGCGTCTTCCTGCAAGCATTACGCAGCCTGAAGTCCAGCTACCTGCCATGTCCCGCTCTTATGGACAATTTCTTGAGCAGTGATCGAAGGTGTCTCTTAGCAGCATTAATCATTAGTGTATCAAGGCTACTATAGAGGAGGCTATGTCCTCTATACACCGAAGGATGAGCGCAAAATATGTCACATCAACAACCTCTGCATTTACTGCGGAAGTGCAGGCTATATTTCGAATCAATTGCCCTCATGCACCTCGGTGAATGATTTCAAATCCTGTCCTTGCCAGAGCTCGTTCTTCAGCTAGTGCTCCAGCTCCTTGAGGACTGCTGCACGTTAGTCCCCATTCCGATATCGCTAGAGAACCGCCAGTCCTGGCACTTCATCGAACCGGCTCTGCCTCCGGTTTTTCAGCCCTCGACGCTAATGGCTCCACAACACTCATGGTTCTTCTGCTTGTTCTCCCAATCTATTCGGTTTTCTTCTTGTTTCACGCCATGCTCTTTGGGGTCTATCGCATCAATTTCCTCTGGCCTAGTCCCTTGTTGATATATCGCGAATAGCGCGGCTCATTGATTCTCACACTGCGCGCGCATTATTTCCATTCCTTGATCCTTTGTCCTTTACGAACCCCGACATGAATGATCTCTTACTGTTTTGTTTCCCGGATAAGCTTACCTTTGGTTTTCTGTTTCTCATCGAAAACTGGACGACCTAGCGATTCTAGATGGTTTAATCTATGAACACGATCTGTCTCTGCCGTCCCCCAATCTTAGGCCCGCACATCATGTTACACCAGTTTCCCATAGCTTAGTTACATTTCTGAATTAGTGATAATAACAGCTTGTCCCCTTGTTCACTTTCTAAGAGCCATGGTATAATATTATCTGAAAAAAGAGTCGTGTTTCGTATATCTGAGACAACTGAGATATGTAAAGTTGTGAAACAGCCTCACGCAGTGCGGTTGCCGGCGGGTTGGACGTCAGGTATCGCGATGCGTTCGTGTATATCTCGCGACCACCCGCGTTGTGAACATAACTCAAGCACTTTTTTTTCCCACACTTACATTCCTTTAAAACTCACCAACCATATAACAACCTGTTGCACCATTCATTTTCTCACGAAATCCTTCCTTTCATCTATAAGGCTCAAGTGAGAAAAGATAATGGAGCAAGATCAGTTCCCTCCGTCCTCACCGCCGGATCTCGCCAAGTTTAGACGTAGTGGTGGTGGTCTATTGCCCGCGTTTGTGCCTAAGCGTGCACAGGAGCATTATGAAGAAGATAGCATTCAGATTCATGAGGACTCTCCTTCGTCCGAGCCAGGTGGTGCAATGCCCCAGATGAGAACATTCTATCCTACACCAGCACCTACGTCGTCGCTTGGCATGTCGTCGCCAACACGTAATTCCAATACTAACTATCAGCAGCAGTATTCTCAAGAAGATAAGCACACGGTACGCTCTCACGTGGAAGTATCATCGCCAAAGGAAGGAAGAGGTCCCTCCTTTGTCAGTGATAAAGGTGTCGCGGTGCGATCACCATTATCCACTATTGCATTAGTACGTGTACCGCGTAATGGTACTCCTATGACAGTAGGAAGATCTTCCAAGTCATGCGATGTCGCAGTCACAAGCAAGAATAAACTTGTTTCCCGAGTTCATGTTCGCATCCGTTATGATAACTCTGCTAGGGCTATGATTGTTGATTGTCTTGGCTGGAATGGAGTAGTGGTTTATGTCCCTACATACAGAACCACGGATGAGAATGATATGCTTTTGATTAACGAGAAGGGTTATCCTACTGCTGATGGCCAGGACAGCTACGAGATTGCAAAGGGCCAGAGTGTATCTATTGAATATGTCCCTGGCATATCTATTGATTTAATGGGTGATAGAGCCCTGCTTGAGGTTATTCCTGATGATGTCAATGATGAAACTGAAGATGAAGCATATGTAAATGAATTGTCTCAACAGGAGCATGACTATGCGTTGCCTCAAGCACACGACGCAGACGATAAGCAAATGCGAACCCCTCTTGAAGAGATTCATACCAACATTGAGTCTTCTCCACCAGTCAGAAAGAAGCAGAAGGTTCTTTTGCATCATCCCAATACAGCGCAAGGTGCTACTATTACTGCTGTGGGATATACTACGGATGAAGACGTTAGTAGTGTGAACTCATCGGCACGGGCATCCCCTGCTGTCGAATTAGACCTCGAAAGCATGCGCAACATTGTATGCAACCACCTAGCGTTCTCCCGCCTTTCATCATCTCCTTTGTCTATAATTCAGAAATCCAATAGCTCTCTCTCTGCTCAGGTTTCGGCCGACGATCTCCGGCAAGTTCTTCAGAATACTGAATGCATAGGCATAATTCCTCGCTCTGGCAAAGACGCCGCGGGAAAGGTCTTGGAGGAAGAATACTATTACATGCCCGAAAAGGACCCGGACGATCATCGCCGTCTACTAGTAGAGCAGGCTCGCGGGGGTCATGCCAGTTTACGATCCTGTCGTCGAACTCATAAGCAATACTACTGGAAAAAGCCCACGCGCTAACAACTCACATGATACTTCCCCCCTTATTTTGTTCTTTAGTTTTGCTTCTTGTTTTCTAATTTTTTCCTTTATGTATTTTTATATTGTTTCAAAGTTCTCGTGTTTTCAATAGTCTTATCTATAGCAACCCCACACACGCAGAGTCTAGCCACGCGGCGCACAGGCCACGGAGCCACGGCCAAATGAGGCTGGTGATCACATGTGGCGGTGTCGGCCTATAAGGACTAGGACGTTTTTCCTCGAACAGCAATAGAATTATGGGACAATCTAAAGCCATGACAAAAGTGAAGAAGTACATTATCTACAGAGTAGAGCATTTTTCTCCAGCGTAAGTTTTGTTGTTTTGATAATGGGGCAATGTGTTTCTAACAATACGTAGATGGTTCGCTTCAGTGATGGGGATAGGAATCACCGCGTCAATATTGTATGATTTCCCGTTTGGTGCTCGATGGTTAAGAGTTCTGGGAATTATAGTATGGGGAATAACAATGGGATGGTTCACATTGTGCAATATACTCTTTATTTCGAGATTTCTACTGTTCAGAACTCAGCTCAAGAAGATGCTAATGCACCCGGCTCAGTCATGTTTCCTAGGATGCTATCCAATGGGGTTTGCTACCATTGTGAATATGACACATCTGATATTCGGCACTAGAGCATGGGGTGCCACTTATGCGATGTGGTGGATAGACGTGGCACTTTCTCTGGCCTCTGCATGGGGTGTAGTCTATGTCATGTTTGCTCAACATAAACGAGACATGAACACTTTGAATGCGACTATACTTCTTCCAGTGGTGGCCATCGTCGTCGCTAGTGCTACTGGCGGTCTGATAGCACCCGATCTACCCCATAATCTCCAGTCCAGCACTGTAATTATTAGCTTCCTGCTGTGGGCAAATGGAGAAGCGCTAGCATTCAGCTGTACAGTCATCTACATATACAGACTGCTAATGAATAGACTTCCACCACGGGGGATGACTATCAGCTCATTTCTTCCCCTGGGACCCCTAGGACAGGGAGCATTCAGCATTCTCAACATCAGTGAAGCCTTCCTTGTTATTATACAACGAGACATGCATGCTTCCGCGGACTTGGTCCAGGGGCTCAGATATGTATCAGTAGGAGTGGCACTCTTTCTGGTAGGTTACGGGACTTTCTGGTTTGTGATTGCAGCGAGTGCGACAATATTCCATGGTCCCAGAGTATTCAACATGTCATGGTGGGGACTAACTTTCCCAATCGGCACCTATGTACTTGCATGGTATAAGTTGGCGTCAACTCTAGATAATTACTTGGCATTCAAAATCCTTGGCTCGATCTTCGGAGTGCTGGTCATTCTGTTTGTGATTATATGTACATGCATGTCGATATATTGGGGAGGAGTCCATGCAACGATATTCCATCATGCCAGAGATGAGATGAACCCTCCAGCTCCAGCTTCACTTTCATCATCTAATCCACTTCATTTATTACATTCGCATAGGAGCCACTCGTCCACCAAGCGTGAAGTATAGCTTTTTTTCCCCTTTTTTTTTCTCCATAATAAGTTAATATATTTTCTCTTTTTAGAGTGGAAGACACTCAAGAATTCTATCATCGAGAATTCCTTTATGATGCAAATATTTATGCAACGCACCAACCAATTGAAGCTGTTCTTCAGCAGTCAAACAGGTGATTGCAGTTTGCAATACTGAACCAACAGTAACGTGATGTGACGATACAAACGATTCGTAATAGAGATATGAAAAGAAGCCCATCAAGAATTGACAATCCATTCGGTCGGTGATTCCACCATGGCCGGGGATAGTGTCACCAAAATCCTTTACCTGGAAGGTTCTCTTAAGACCAGACGCAAAAAACCCACCAAAAGGAGCAATCAAAGATGCAAAAGTAGCGAGACAAATGACATGGAAATGGATCGGCGCCACCGAAACAGTCTGACGATGCAGAATCGATTGCAAAAATGGAGGAATAGGATAGACATGTGCCAAATACACTGCATCAGGTTTACAGTCAAGACCACTGAAAACATTCACTCCCAGATCACCACCCATGGGGCAGATCACATACTTGAAGCGAGACAGCCCCACACTGAGGAGAATCCCCATTGCCATTGTGCACACCCATGCGCCAATAAACCCCTCCACGGTCTTTTTAGGGGAAATGGCAATCAGCTGGGTGCGTCCAAATGTAATACCACATAGATAAGCAAAAATGTCATTTGAAATCACCAGCGCCGCCGGAACCAGGAACCAAAAGAGACCCGAGAAAATGTTATTGACAATGAAATGTGCTTGGATCACAACCAAAAACAATGTCATATGAGTGACGCAGAACTGGGTGAACTGGAATTTATAATGGCCCTTCTCCAACGAAAACACAAAATACACAAATCCAAATATGTATAAGCAATATGACAGGAATCGATGATGCACTGCCAACGGCAACAGATAGTTGTCCACAAGCATTATATGCTTGAAGTAGTAAATAACACTTTCACCCTCCAGGAAATAAATAGTGGTCGCCAGGAAATACCAATTCAGCTTGCGACCCCATGGCAATTTCTTCTCTCTGGCCGGCTCACTAGCAAGATTTATCACTTCCTTAAACGTAAGCACTTGAATAAGACCCACCAATGCAATCACCCAAATATGCCCTGCACCAAGAATCACAAAGAATCCGGCAATCATGACCAATGTCCATATAGTCCGTACTATAAACACCTGTTTCTTCTGCTCATACTTGGACTTTTCACTCTGTTGCTATACCAATCAGTTAGTCAGACCCCCCCAGCCACTAGCATCATTATTGTGGAGTACTCTAAGAGAACCTACCTCTTTCTCCAAATCGGCTGGTTCAGGAGTTGATACCTCTGAGATTCTTGAGTCCACGTTCTTATCGAGCGAACTTCGCTTTCTGCTAACCATTTTATCCAATCAAGTTGATATACCCGTCAAGTGAATCTCAAATAGTTGGTTATAAAAGGGGGGAGGCGCACACGAAACTCTAACAGAAAAACAGACGGAGAAATGTCAAGGCCGGGGGGAGTGCTGGGTCCTCTCAAGCATGTGCAAATTTCAAACCCAAAGCCAAAAAGCCATTAATTACACGTGAAAAATCCGGAAAAACCTGACAAGCTCCAAGTGAACTGATATAGGCTTACATAAAAAATGACATTACAATTACTTTTAAGAATGACTAGTATAAACTCAGATAATCTAGTACTTGGGCTTGGTAGAAGCAACATCATGGTAGATATCCAAAGGAGAAGCAGTAAGAGGAGTCTCCTTCCAGAGATTGGGAGTCAAGAAACCATAAGTGTTGCCAATGGCAACAAAAGTGGCCTTGAGGGTGTTTTCAATGGTTCTGGTGGATCCGGAAGCAGAGGTGTAGGCGTCCTCAATACCACCGAGCTGCAACAGCTTCTTAACGGCAGGAGATGCAACGACACCAGTACCTCTGGGGGCCGGGATCAATCTTACTGTGACGGAACCGCACTTACCAGTGACCTTGGAGGCCAAGGAGTGGGGCTGACCCAGCGAAGTACCCCAGTAACCTCTTCGGACAGGGATAATGGAAAGCTTAGCAATGGTGATAGCAGCTCGGATGGCTGTGGCGACTTCCTTGGAGGTCTTGATTCCCAGACCAACGTGGCCGTTGGAATCGCCAATGACGACCACGGCCTTGAATCTGGTTCGTTGACCGGCTCGGGTCTGTTTCTGGACGGGCTTGATCTTCATAACCTCATCCTTAAGTCCGGGCAAGAACTGGTCGACGATCTGGAACTCCTTGATGGGCAATGAGTGGTAGTAGATCTCCTCAAGAGACTTGACCTTACCGGCCTTTACGAGACGACCAAGCTTGGTGACTGGTTGCCATCCCTTCTCTTCTTCTCTTCTACCGGGTCTTCTGCCACCACGGGCACCACCACGGCCACCTCGACCTCCACGTCCACCTGCGGCACCACCACGGCCGAATCCTCCACGAGACTGTTGTTGTTCAGTAGACATTTTGATGTTGTTGTTCTATTGTCGATAGTCTTGTCGATATGGTTTTGTCGATGTTATTTCAAGTTTCTTGAGTGGGTCTGGGTTCCAGCTGGTGGACCTGAATTTACGCTGCTTGTTATGTTGTTGGGACTTTGTGACTGCTATACCCCAAATAAGGTCTTAGCTTAGCTTAGCCGCCCAAGCACCACACTAAAGCAACAGCAGGCGCAAGGCTAAGCATAGGCAGGGGGGCCTGAGGGGGCGACTTAGCCCGGTGATGTATAGGAGGAGGCGAGGCGCAATTCCCAGCAAGCAGGCAGGAGGCACCTCGCTTCTACATCCCCTAAAGACCGTGCTATTTACGGCATAAACATCCCAACGTTAAACCAGACCTTTTCGTGGTGGTCGCAGTGTCGCTGTAAGGGATGCAGCAAACATCATCGCGTGAGAATACATCTTGTTATACTGGGCGCTTAACGATACATTTCAAAGATAACACTCAACAAAGACTCTTTATAAACAATGTCGTATGTATATATAGCAGTACTGTCACCATTGATGAAGACTAATGCTTTGCTTAAAGATACGCCGAAGCAGCAGCAGAAGGAGCAGGGCAGCCAGACGGAAATGTGCCTATTGGACATGTTAATCTCACACAGGAAGAGATCGCAGAGGCCACGAAGGAGGTCGAGAGCAAACTGTCTGCAGAAGAAAAGACCATCAAGGCTAAACTGAACAAGGCAAAGAAGGCTGTTAAGGAGGATTTCGACATTGTGGCGTCTGATCCCGTAGTGGGGTCTAGTCTACTATTGACGATATTTGCGGGTTCGGCGGCGTCATACTACCTGACTCGGGAATACAAGGCTGATAAGCTGACATGGCCCGTGGGGCTGGCTGTAGGAGCTGGAGTAGTGGCATTGGGTGTCTTGGAGTATATTGGTGCAACCAAGTATAGAAACAAGAAAGAGTAGCTTTTTGTAAACTGGCAGCAGCAGCAGCAGCAGCAGTAGTCAGAATAGTGATGAAACATGATAAATTTGAAAAAACAGGTAGTAAAGTAAAAAAGAGAATAAAAAGCATAACAAGAGTACGTAGACAGGGGACAAGAGGGTGAGAGAAAGAGAGGATAACTATTTTTTGGTGTTTTTGGCAGTGGAGCAGGTTAAAAGCATAGAAAAAAACAACATTTGAGAGATAAACCAGGATCAGAAGAGGTCAAGAAAAACGTCAGAAACAAAAAGAGGTCAAAAAGAAACACCCGGAGTAGGCGGGCGAGGAAGATCGAGGAAGGTCAAAGGAAAGGGAGAAAGGTATAGTTCGTAACTACATCAAAACGATTCTTTTTTGTTATTCTTGGTGGTCAAGAATATTCCAGTTCATTGTAAAGATCGACGCCAACTCTTAGTAAGTCGACGCCAAAGAAGTCAATCGTTTTTCTTGGACTTTTCTTCCTTTTGTGGGGAAGTTTTGGAAGCTGCTGCTGCATTAGCAGCTGGTTTTGGTGTAGTCTTGGGTTCGGCCACCTTCTTTACAACCTCCTCTTGTTCTTCCTTCTTTGGTGGCACAGATGCAGTAGTGTTTGATGCAGTGTTGGTGGTGGAGCTGGTAGTCTCCTCGGTAACAGCCTCCTCGGGGGCAGCCTTCTCGGTGGTAGCCTTCTCGGTGATAGCAGCTTCCTCAGTAACAGCCTTACCATTAGTAGCCTGAGGCCTAGAATTGTCGATCTGAACCTTTATACCATCCCAGAAATCAATTCTAGACTGAAGAGCAGCCTTGACAGCGACAGTAGCCTCCTGCCATTTCTCCTCATCGTCTCCACATAGAGCCGACGTCATCTCATGTGCAAGATGAGCATGATGATCTCCGTCAACCTCGATATGACGTTCCAGATAATACTTGAAGATTTCAAACTTTTCTGGCTCATCCTTGTGAAGTTGTCGCACAAACGAAATAAACATTCCCGGGATCAAATCCTCTCTGCCAAACGTGAAAACTGCGGCGGCAACATGCTGCTTATCCTGGTTAATCACGTCAAAAGTTCCAGTGACGAACTTTTCGATATCGGCATTAGCTTTAACGGCACCAAGAGCCTTCTGTGGGGGCAGCTTGCTTTCGGCCAGTAGACTGATAAACTCCTCCACAGAAGAAGTATCAGCACCAGCATTTCGCATGGCACGAAGATAGAGCTCAAAGTGACTCATACGAACACCGTGCTGGTCGACATCACTTTCTTCATCGCACACAATTTCGTTGATAAGATATCGAGTATGAGCGGAGCCCACTGGAACCCATGGTACTGTGACACAAGTAAGTTTAATCTGTAGGTACTTTAACAGTGACATGAAATCCCATACTGCATAGATATGGTTCCCCATGAACAGAGTTAGATCCTCTACCGACTGAACTCTTCCATAAACTTCATGATTGATGAGCTGTTCTTTTAAGGGCTCGATTTCAGCAATCAGGGCGTCTATACGAGATTCCTTGGTCATTATTTTAAGATTCTTTTGTGGTGAAGTTGTTCGTGAAAATAATAAGGTCCGTCGTCGAAAAAAACACGCTCAACAAAAAAATAAAATCAAAAAAACCACGTCTAGCTGTATGAAAGATGACTTTTTCCGTCTTTTCTATTTCCCAAGATCTCTCTAGTAAGATTTTCGCTTGACTATAAAGCAATTCAGATCCTTTTACAGTTACAAGACAATGTCGTGAAGGAAGAACACTCAAAGGGAAGGAGAAAAAAAGGGGGATAAGAAGGGTTAAAAAAGCACAGGCGTAATAAGACCCAAAGAAGAAGTAGTGTGTGTGTGGTGAATGTATATGTGTTGAGTGGATATGCAGTTTTATAGTATAAGAGAGGGGGGGATAGCGTGGACAGGGACCCTTTTTAAATACATCTATATTAGGTCTTAATATGGGTGGTTACATGTACATATTAGTTTTATATTTACAAACTTCGTGCAGTAGGCAATAGCGCACGCCGGGCAGCTGCTTATTTTTCTTATTTGGATTTTATATATTTTTTAACGCTTCTAATAGAAATCATCCTCCTCGACTGTCTGGCGTTTCTGGTTATCGATTGGCGGATCTGCCTTAAAGAACACTCATACTGGTGCACTGTCCCCCCTTTTTTTGATGCCCCTATGTTTCTTTTTGTTTAGTTGCTTGTGAAAAAATAACAAAATATAAGAAAAAGGGCTTTAGAACTGTAAAGTTCATGGTTTATTATTCTCCTGCAGAATGTACGTTCTGCTGCGTTCTTTTTAACAGATCTCTCTGGCTTTGGTGTGGGGATATGTGTATGTAACAATAATAATGGTAATAATAATGGCAACAACAGAATCATGGCTAAATTAGCATTGCTTTTACTTTTTAGATAGGGTACTTGATTTTAGGTCTTTTCATACAAGAGTTCTGAAATAATATAGTGGAGACATAATTCAGATTCCTACAGCTCGAAGCTATACGAAGAAGAGGGTATACGAACAGACAAAAGAAGAAGAAGAAGATGCGTCTTTATGAAACGCACTAGGCATATGTTGGCAGAAGAAGAATTTAAGATGATGGGTCTTCCGGCTGGCACCTGTATAATTTTATTTTATGACAACTTCTTCCTCTTGGACATAATATCCCTTTTGCCAGACGTGAAACGCCAGATCTAGATCTGGCCAAAAGCAATATTTTTTTGTCTTTGCCCTCCTCCTACGGACCAGCTCTCGATCGTGAAAAAAAAATGTGTTAAAAAGCAAAATGCAGCAGTTTTTTGGCACTCGAGCCTCCCCCCTTTAAACCCATTGGCAGAAGGACAGTTCTCCTTAGCAGCAGGCCCGCAGCAGCAGCAGGCTCCAGAGGCAAAGTAGGCAGGAGAGCTCGCAGCCCATCCCACTGCAGCAGCAGCAGCAGCAGCAGCAGCATCATCACCATCATTAGCAGGATGCAGACGCACAGGGAGAGCCGAAAATGAATACCAGTCCCATTAACTCCCCGTCGTGAAATTCGTTCACGACACTGTATAATGTTTCAAAAGAGCCCTTTTCCTTTTCCTTTTCCTTTTGATTTTATTTATTTTTTTCCAGTATGAGAGATATCTTGCTTGCAAAGTATTAAGGGGGTGTGTTTCCGCAGAGTAAATGTCAGAATCCAAATTGGTACTTTAGCGACCCCTCGCATGTTGACCCCCCCTAATTAGGTCCGGCTAGTAAGACCCAACATGTTTCACTACTTCCTTAATAATAATAATCGTAATAATAATAATAATGAGACAGGGATGTATTAAAGAAATCGCGTGGCTGGAGACTGCGGTTGCCTCATGACAGGTACATGAGTCAAATAATAATATTATCTTTTATGACAGCTGACACTGCTCATCTCGCTCGGCTGCAAGCCGTGGGACCTATATATGCCTGCCCTATACGGGTATTTTATTATTAGTGCTAAATTCAAAATATTATATTATTACCGCGTCTGACTTTATAGACGGCCTCGTTTGCCTTTAGTTAAATAATTTCGCAACCAGGGGGGTTGGGAATAAAGTGATGGGTAACCGTGCCAAACCACAAACTATGTAGAATTATATTTGTTTAGGTTTCTAGGCCCCCAAGGCGGTAGGTGAAATAGGTCCCAGCCCCCCCATCTCTTGCCGTTAGATGTATCAGGGGTTCGTGCATAATCTGCCATTTGGCACCCACCTTGGGACCAACAACAGCACAACCCCTTCCAAACGACGGTAAACAGGCGGCGGGGATATGGCGCGCAGCAATATAGCAATCGAAAATTCGGGTTTCTCCAGGTAATATCCCGAGAAGGTCATAAGGAATGGTACGGAGCAGTGTGTTAGGAAGTAGAATGATTGATCACGAAAGCTTCATTATGTGAATGTGTATAATAAGGTTGCGCACTCTCTTGTACGCTCTCCATCTTTTAAATGGGCAAGACGTGAAACATTAACTTTCTGGACTGAGATGACATCTCAATGAAACATAATGGGAGCCGATCTCTTGTATTGTTCCTGGAACTCATCGCAAGTGTCCAAACTTGTCCAGGTAGCCTGATGATGTGTTTTATTCGCCATGTTGCGCTGCGCGGGTCAAACAGCAAATCAGACACTAACAATGTATGCTTGCTCTCCAATATGCATGGTCGAACTCTACATATAGTATATATATATACATAAAGATAGCTGCTACCCACCTGCTGTTAAAATATACACACACATATATATATGTATATATATATTGGACACAACGCATATATTCTAAAACATCAAAAAAGCCTTTTTGGGTTCAGGTGTGCTGTAAATTTCATTTCAGCCACATACTATTAAACCCTAAGTTAACTTACCTGTCGTCTGAACAGCTGGAAAGCTTAACTTTAATCAGTGAGTCGACTGTGTACACATATTTTTTTTGGGTCTTTTTCTTTGCTATTTTTTTTTGGCTCTTATTCACTTTATAAACAGGCTCATACAAGCCTTACTCGTCGTTGTTCCCTCATACAATAGCCGAGAAAAGTATTATTTATTCCTTTCAATCCAAACTGGTGGGGGAGAGGGACCTTAATACTTCGAGAACCCTGGGATCAACCGAAGTATCGTCTGTTATCGACCACGACCAAATACCTCCACCCCGCGCGCGTGTGTTTTGCGCGTGCTTCACGCAAAAATCGCCAAAAGGTCATTGTGAATAAGAGATCTTAAATGTAAGTGAAAAAGAAGTCAAGACATGGTTTTAAAGATGAAAGACGAGCCGTGTTTCATGGCCAGTTATTTTTTCTAACATTTTTATGAATATATGTCTTAGGCTTATCCCTCCTTCGTATGAGAAAGCACTGTACAATAATTTTCTATTTCTTTACTCTTCTTGCTCTTTAATTTTCTGTCCTCAAAACACTACTGGAATTGGTTTGCTTCTGTTTTGCTTTACACCTCTTTGATTCTTCCTCGGGATATAACACCTGGTACTAATCTCAGTTTGCACTGACCTTTTTAACGACCTTTGAAATATCTATTATTTCATACCCTGTGAACTTCCGCTTTGGGTTTCATTCTCTGACGTTTTTTAACTGTGGGAGTGTTTTGAAATCAATATCTGATACAGATTCAACTCCAACTGAAAGCTTAAATCTATACCAGAAGCCAAAATCAAAGCAAAGAAGCACCCGTTTGACATCAGCTTTTCTGTGACAAACAGAGACGCCGCAGAACTGCCAAGTACGGAATTGAAATAGAAGGGTTTCATATTTCACTTATATTAGCTACCCGTGCGCGGTTCTGCACCCCCGGAACAGAACCTATCAAGCACGCACTTGTTGTCCTGTCTCTTACAACCTTCTATCTCTCCCCTCACTCTCTCTTCCCCTTGTCCCGTGTTCGTTTTTACCCGTAACCGAGGGTAAGAAAAAAGTCTACTACTTCTATTTGTTTTCTCTCTCTCTCAAGTTATTAACTTCTTTCCTCGGGTGTGTGTCGTGAGTAACGTTTGAGCTATCACAAAGGAAAATATCCCACTATATCTTTGGGTTTCAGCTTTTCTGATACGATAAGCTAAATATACATCTAGATTAGATATATATATGCATGAACTCACACACATTTATATATCTAACACCGAGTGTATTGAAGAGAAAAATCCAAAAAAGGGTGAGAAGGTATGTTTTGTGTCCAGGTTCAACCAGTTAACTGCAATTACCCCATGGCGAGATTTTGCAAAATGGTCAGAGAAAGAGAAAAGATGAAACTAACTTACTTTAGTTGTTGAGTTGTAATGACAAGTTCTCAAGCCCTGGATTTGTGTATTACAAGCCACTCTAAAAACGCCGGAATCGAGAAGAGTATCTTTTCAGTCTATTTAACTCCGTCAGCGCCATCGGAATCTTCAACTGGTAATGACCATAATGGAGGTGGTGGGGTATCAGCAACTGGAAGAGAACATGAAGGAGGCGGTACGTTATGCAGGTCATTGAGTACATTAAATATCTCGCTTCGGAGATTCTCGATGATATTTGGGTCTCATAGATCTCAGAATTATATTGAGGCTCAACCAACCCATGTTAATAACGAATTTATAATATCCTGTGAAGTTCCTCCCCGGATATTGACGTTGGATCCTGGCAGCGGCGGCAGCTCAACGAGTGGGAAAAGCGTCTCAATCTATTTGGATATAACAAATAGCGAACAATCAGAAATGCTTGAAACTGTATATGTCTGTGAGTATACCTATCTTGACGATTCAAGTACAACAACAGCTCATGGGTCGTCGCCGTCTTCCTCTGGCATGACTTTACCAATGCTACCACCGCCACCTGCTGCTCCTCCACCGCTTCCACCACCTCAATCTCAATCGCAATGGATAATGGCTGCACCTATGTCTCATAAAGAAACTTTCAGTTACTCGACTTCTCCTCACCAATCTTATATGTTGCCTTCAGTCACGTCTAGAGACCAAAGAGTCAAAAGTGAAGGGTCTCTTTACCTTCCCACTCAATATTATGACCCCTTTGTCAACAAGGCAATGAATCCTATCACGAGCTCCTCGACCAATGCCCATCAACTCTACTATTACTCGACGGCGGGTGGCGGTGCAGCGCCACCACCCTCTCATCAGCCTCAGTTCCAGACATATCTTGGCGGAGATGACTACTACGACAACTCTGCTCACCATGGTGATATTCCTACTTCTCAGCAGCATCAGCAGCACCAACAGCAACAGCAACAACAAGAATGGTTATTCCAGCAACATCAGCACCAGCAACAACAAGCCGCTGTGGTAGCCGCAACTGCAGCAGCTGCAGCAGCAGGAGTAGCTAACCAACAAGGGTATTTAGACTCTGCATCAAGATCGAACTCCCAACCTCAGCTACACCAATTGCCATATTCATCTTCTTCATCATCATCATCGTCGTCGTACCGCCTGTTACCTAGTGCTTATGGACATGTAGCAACAGTTGGTGCTGCTGGCGGCGAACCAGTACCGCAACTTGTTCGGACCACTGCACTTTCGCAGGCAGCATCCAGTTTAGGCACTTCGAATGCTATACCACAACAAGGAGATTCTCTTGGAGAGATGAACCCCGGGATCCCACAGCACATGTCCGCGAGTGGGGCTGCATTGGTAGTTGGAGGCGGAGGAGGCCCAGGCGGTAGTGGTGGGGTGGTTGTTGGTGGGGGGATGGTGGGGACTCTGGTAGCACCCACGACGACAACCAATGAAGGTATGATGGGCATTGATGTGCCGTACCGAGCTAGCCTTGATATCCGAGGTGATATAGATCTCATGGCTCAGCAATGGACCATGAAGGAATGGCAGGCACGCAGGCGGTTGGTGCAATTCCAGCGAGTGCAGCGTGGGCCAGTGATTATTGTGGAATTTAAGCCTCTAGACCCAGATAACTACAGCCCGGAGATCCCATGCATAAGTTGCATCCACTGGGAGGAAAGAGGAGAATGTTTTGTGACTAGTGTGGATTGCATATATTTATTAGAAAAGCTCATCAACACGAAATTTACAGTTGAAGAGAAAAACCGAATCAGACGTAACTTGGAAGGCTACCACCCTTTGACTGTTAGCAAAGGTAAGCAAGAGTCTGGTAATTTCTTTCGTCTGATTATGTCATTTTCTGCGCCAAAGCCGCGCAATATTGAGAAGGATGTTAAAGTATTTCCATGGAGAATCTTGGGTAAGGCTTTAAAAAAAATTATAGGAAAGTATTCAGCAGATTATACACGGACTGCGCTTACTGTAGCATCATCATCATCATCTTCACCTATCCGACAATAGGAATAGATGTGTATATATTTGACTCAAATACAATTTTAAGCTGCGCTTTTACTTTTACTTTTACCCCCATGATTGTGCTGTCGGTTCCGTAATTTGGTATTTTTGCTTTCGGTAACTAACCTCGGGAACGCGTTCGGGCCAGTATCAATACCTCGGAAGACCTTCTTCGCAAGAATTTCTTTATTGAAACTCACAATTCCAAATAATGGTATCGATTACTATGAGTTTGGATTTATTGAAGTGATTTATAGTCTGGGACCTGGTTGTTTTATAGACTTTAGCTCAAAACTGGTTCAAAACTATGGATCAAACCTATGTTGAATGACATTGCATCAAAACACAATTGCGTACTGAGAGTAGCATGCAAAGCAAATTCCATGCAATTCAATAAATGTCAAAAACATCGAGTCAAATGCTGACTGTAAAATCCCATCCATCGCATGGAAATCCTTGCTGCGGCTAAAGCGTGCAGCAGCAGCAGCAGCAGTCAGTCAGATGCGGTTAGGGGTCTTCACTCAAACATATCAATCAGGGGCTCAACATGTCAAGGGCAAGGAGGCCCTCTTCAGGCTCTCTTCACCGTAGTGCAACTCTGCTGAATCTGATGGAAATGAAACTTAGGCTCCAGCTAATTCTCGAACCAATGATATGCCGTCCCAAGCACTCACTCGGATGAGAAACTAGTACGCTCGGATCATATTCCACAGGACCCGCACTCGCCCGTACGGACGGAACTGTAGCCGATTCAACAACTTCCAGAATAACCGACCTACCTGCCCGGTATCATGGGTATCCCAATCTCGTGATGACCTCCCATAGCACTAGAATCCCCAAAGGATCTCAATTCTCCACCAGTAAGCCCAATAAGCCCAAGGGCTGATTCCGGCGGATTCGGAGCGCGTGTACAGTAGTAGTCTCTGGGGCAACGCACCCGCACCGTGGAACACCCAGTAGTAAGTAGCACGCACAGAAAAAGTTTTCCCAGGGCACACACAACTGCGCGCGCTCTCCGGTTTTTGTGTTCCGGCCGAATGGAGCCAGCCAGCAGGCCGAACGTCGGCCGATCTGCTAATAACTTCAACGTGATTGGCCAATTGATACACGATTTTTATAAAGGCGCTTGTTTTTGTTCCCTTTTTTTTTCTTGCGTTTTTTCTACTTATTGTACTTTATTCCAACGCATTTGCCAATAAATTCAACGCAGAGTGTATAGCGGCACTTGGAATAATAGAATTTACACAATGCTTTCAAGATCATTGAAAGGTGTTGCTAGAAGAGCCTTCTCTAGTCAGGCGCTGACTAGAGACTCCAAGGTTCTTATGAACACATGGGAAAGTGATACCTTTGTCAACTACAAGAAACATACCGAGAATGTCAACATCGTCAAGGAGAGACTGGGGCGTCCACTGACTTACGCGGAGAAGATTCTTTATGGACATTTGGATAATCCTCATGAACAGGAGATTGAACGAGGAGTCTCTTATCTCAAGCTGCGTCCTGATCGGGTAGCCTGTCAGGATGCCACTGCCCAGATGGCAATTCTCCAGTTCATGTCTGCCGGTCTGCCATCGGTGGCCACCCCTACCACCGTTCATTGTGATCATTTGATTCAGGCCCAGGTTGGCGGACCCAAGGATTTGGCTCGGGCCATCGACCTGAACAAGGAGGTTTACGATTTCCTGGCTACTGCCACCGCTAAATACAACATTGGATTCTGGGGCCCTGGTTCGGGAATCATCCATCAGATTGTCCTTGAAAACTACGCATTCCCCGGTGCATTGATGATTGGTACCGATTCCCACACTCCTAACGCGGGTGGTCTCGGTATGCTCGCTATCGGTGTTGGTGGTGCGGATGCAGTTGACGTAATGGCTAATCTGCCTTGGGAGTTGAAGGCACCAAAGATTATCGGCGTTAAGCTCACCGGAAAGCTGAGCGGCTGGACTGCACCTAAAGATGTTATTCTTAAGGTTGCAGGAATCCTTACTGTCAAGGGTGGTACTGGTGCTATTGTTGAATACTTCGGTGAAGGTGTGGAGGCTTTGTCTTGCACTGGTATGGGTACTATCTGTAATATGGGCGCCGAGATTGGTGCTACTACCTCAGTATTCCCCTTTAATGAGCGAATGGTTGACTACCTGAAGGCCACCAAGCGATCTAAGATTGGCGAGTTCGCGAGACTGTACCCTGACTTCTTGTCTGCTGATAAGGGTGCTGAATACGATGAACTGATTGAGATCGATCTCAATACTCTTGAACCCCATGTTAATGGCCCTTTCACTCCTGATTTGGCTACTCCTATATCCAAGCTTAAAGATGTTGCGGTGGAGAATGGATGGCCCACTGAAGTCAAGGTCGGTTTGATTGGATCTTGTACCAACTCTTCATACGAGGATCTGACGCGTGCTGCCAACATTGCTCGGGATGCCATGAATCATGGTCTCAAGACAAAGTCTATCTATACTGTTACTCCCGGTTCCGAGCAGGTTCGAGCCACTATCGAGCGTGATGGTCAATTGCAGACTTTCTTGGACTTTGGTGGTCTTGTACTTGCAAATGCTTGTGGACCCTGTATTGGACAATGGGATCGACAAGATATTAAGAAGGGTGACAAGAACACTATTGTATCTTCTTACAACCGAAACTTTACTGGCCGAAATGATTCTAACCCTCAGACTCACGCATTCGTCACTTCCCCTGATTTGGTCACTGCTTTCGCCATTGCTGGTGATTTGCGATTCAACCCTCTCACTGATACCTTGAAGGACTCTAATGGAAAGGAATTCAAGCTGGAAGAGCCCCATGGAGAGGCCCTGCCCGCTTTGGGATACGACCCTGGTGTGGATACTTACCAGGCCCCTCCTGCAGACCGATCCCAAGTCGATGTCAAGGTTTCCCCTACTTCAGACCGTCTTCAGCTATTGGAGCCATTCCAACCTTGGGATGGAAAGGACGGCAAGAACTTGCCTATTTTGATCAAGTCTTTGGGCAAGACCACCACCGACCACATTTCTCAAGCTGGCCCATGGCTCAAGTACAGAGGTCACTTGCAAAACATCTCCAACAATTATATGATTGGAGCCATTAATGTTGAGAATGAAGAGGCCAATAACATCCGAAACTACTTCACTGGTGAATATGCTGGAGTACCCGAAACTGCTATTACATACCGTGATAGGGGTGTTAAGTGGGTTGTTATTGGAGGTGATAACTTTGGTGAGGGATCATCTCGAGAACATGCTGCTCTTGAGCCAAGATACTTGGGAGGATTCGCTATTATTACAAAGTCATTTGCTAGAATCCACGAGACTAACTTGAAGAAGCAAGGTCTGTTGCCTTTGAACTTTGTCAAGCCTGAAGATTATGACAAGATCAACTTTGACGATACCGTTGATATCATTGGTCTGACTGAGCTTGCCCCTGCCAAGAACCTTAAGCTTGTTGTTCACCCCAAGAATGGAGATGCATGGGAGACTGAGCTTTCACACACTTACAACAAGGAACAGATCGAATGGTTCAAGTATGGTAGTGCCCTCAACAAGATGGCCGCTGATGCAAAGGCCAGGAAGGCATAAAAAAATATTAATAATTACTTAAGCACGTATTCTTTTTAAACCTTGTTCCCCAACCGTTAATATATGAATTTTATTATTATTATTATTATTATCACTTAAATTCGTTCAAATCTTTAGTAGATTTAAAGGTCACTTTACCATTCTGCACAGTAGCGACTTGGAAATAATGCCTATTAGGATCGGAGGACGGCTCAAGAGGTAGACCTAATTGACGAGCATGTTCCACTCTATTGTCAGCCAGAGTCTGCCTCTGAACTGCAGTTTGATGTACAAAGTTTTCTAGTCTTGCTGACGTTTGAGTATCCTTTGGAGCAGGACCAGGCCGTCTCGATGAAGTCACTAGTACAGTAGAAGGGCCCTCAAGACGGACGAAATCAAGATCAGCTCTGAAAAAGTCCGAGACCCGCGAGAACCATGATGATTTATTATCATTTGGCGGAATTCGTACTGGAGTCTGTGTGAAATCGGTTGCCGAGTATGCAATAAGATTCCCAAGTCTAACCATGAGGGTTTCATTTTGGTTTAGATGAACCTGAAATACATTAGGTGCTGCCAGAGCAATTGACCCTCGACCCGAAACGAGAGTATGATTAAATGGGAATTTGCCTTGCCATTTAGATTGAGCATTCACAGTCAATGATTGTCCAGTGTAAGTATGTAACGAATTCTTCAAAACACGCCAATCAGTGGTCCCATCCAATTCCACTACCAGCACACTACGATGCTTTAACGGTGTCAGCAATGCTTCCACCACACTTGTGGACATTAGTCTCTGATAGTATACAGTCTGGGTCGCCCAGAGCCGTTTAATTGTGTCTGACGTGACCAATGACGTGACGATATCGATACTTGTCGTGGCAACCAATGCTTGTCGCCTAGTGTAGACGGGTATTGACGGGTTTAAACTCACGGCTAATAGTGCCGTTGGGGAGCCTAATGCCCTTAGAGGATGTTTTTTCATAGCAGCAGCACCACCAGCAGCACCAGCTATTTTGGCTGTGTGTGTGTGTGTGTGTGTGTGTGTGTGCGTTCGAAGAAATCACCCAATAGTGTTAGCCCGCAGCAGCAGAAGAGTGGCCCGCCCCCAAAGGCCAAAAAAACTTCCGCAAAATGATGCAGGGACCGGAATATTTTCGATCCAGCACTAACGGGGATTATCATTCCTCAAAGGTCCCCATTGTATAGAGTGTATGGTTTCGTAGAGGACGGAAAACCGTTGTGCAAAAACTAATTATATGTGTATATAATTTAAGGGCGTTGGAGATCCTTCCAGCGCTGGCCAGCAGTAATCCAAGTCTCGGTAACAGATAACAACCAACGCTCGCTTCAAGCTGCCACTACACCCTCCCCGGCACTTAAAGTTAGAGCCCAAGAGCTTATAACAAACCTTAAAGCAAATACCGCATTCCGCGGAACTCCCCCAATGCCACCACCACCTGCTAATGCTACTGCTGTCACCACGACCCGTTATTGGCGTAAAGTAACGTTGTTTCCTCCCGTTAATTAGTTGATCGTCGCCGCCAAAGTGACATGACCCGGAACTCATCTCCACTGCTTGCTTGCTGCAGCAGCATGGGACATCTCGGGAGCCAATGCGCGCCCAAAAAAGTGGTCTGTTAACGCAATTCCACCCAAACCTAGTCCTACTGGGCTAGTCTTAAAAGGGCCTTGTCTGAAACCCTTTTCCTTTATTTAAATATTAGAGCACACTACTCACAAGTTTAAATTGTTTAAACTTTAACTCTTCTAATTCTCATTGTTCGGAAACATTTTCAACTCTTCCTATATATATATATACACATATATATATATACACACTATCTTGCCCCCCGGTCCCTTGCTATCGTTTCAAACTGACGCCTTCTACTACAGATCATCAAGCCAAACGACTGAAGATGTCTGAGATCCCCTTAGGACAATATCTTTTTCAAAGATTCAAGCAATTGAAAGTGGACACGATCTTTGGCGTGCCAGGCGACTTTAACCTGGCACTGCTTGATTTTATTGAGGAGATCCCCGGCCTGAAGTGGGCTGGAAATACCAATGAATTGAATGCTGGATATTCTGCCGATGGCTATTCTCGAGTGAAGAGATTGGCTGCATTGGTGACTACGTTTGGTGTAGGTGAATTGAGTGCCTTGGCTGCAGTTGCCGGGTCTTACGCAGAACATGTTGGGGTGGTTCATATTGTTGGAGTCCCATCATTGAGCGCCCAAAACAAGCAGTTGCTGCTGCATCATACCTTGGGCAATGGTGATTACACGGCTTTCAGACAAATGTCGGAGAAGATTTCCCAACATACTGTGGTGATTGAGGACGTCACACGTGCGCCGGCGCAGATTGACTATGCAATCCGCATCGCATACACGCATCAACGGCCCGTTTACATTGGTGTCCCTGCCAATTTGTCCACCGCAACTGTACCTGCCAAACTGCTGGATACTCCAATTAATATGGACCTTGCAGCCAATGACGAAGACGCCGAAGCGGAGGTGCTGGAGACTGTGCTGGAGCTTGTTAAAGAAGCCAAAAAGCCAATCATTCTTGTTGATGCTTGCGCGTCTCGCCATGATGTCATTGAGGAGACTCGGACCCTGGCGAATTTGACTCAATACCCGGTGTTTGTCACTCCAATGGGTAAATCGGTCTATGACGAGCATGATCCTCGATTTGGAGGTGTTTACATCGGCTCACTGTCTCACCCGGATGTGACTGAGGTGGTTGAGAATGCAGACTTGGTGCTCTCTGTGGGAGCTATGCTTTCTGATTTCAACACTGGATCATTCACCTATCATTATGCCACAAAGAACATTGTGGAATTCCATTCTGATCATACAAAAATCCGCGCCGCCATCTATAATGGCGTGAGAATGAAGCTTTTACTGCCAAAGCTCATTAAACAGCTTGAAGGTCGAAAGATTGCCGGTGGAAAGGAGTTTATTCAAGTCCCCACAGTCAAGACCACTTTGACGCCAGTGCCTCCTTCTGCCCCTCTTAAGCAGGAATGGCTGTGGGTCAGATTGGGTCAATGGCTTCGTCCCGGAGATATTATTGTCACTGAGACAGGTACCTCATCATTTGGTATTGTCCAAACAAAGTTCCCTAAAAACACCGTGGGAATCTCACAGGTTCTGTGGGGATCAATTGGATACTCTGTTGGTGCTGCTTATGGTGCAGCAATGGCTGCCGCTGAGTTGGATCCTAACCGACGAGTTATTCTCTTTGTTGGTGACGGGTCCTTGCAATTGACTGTGACTGAGATCTCATCAATGGTGAGATGGGGTCTCAAGCCATATTTGTTTGTACTAAACAATGACGGCTACACTATCGAGCGTCTGATCCATGGCGAAACTGCCCGCTACAATGATGTCCACATGTGGAAGTACTCTAAGCTATTGGATCTCTTCAATGCAAAGGACTATGAGTCCCCCACGGTCCAAACTGTGGGTGAACTTGACTCATTATTTAACTCGAAGGAGTTTAGTACTCCTTCCAAGATCAGATTGATTGAAGTCATGTTACCAAAGCTGGATGCTCCTGCCAGTTTGGTCAAACAGGCCCAAATCACTGCTGAATCAAACGCTCAACTCGATTAGATTATACATTTCATTACATAGCTCTTTTTCACAATCATATAAAGGAACTCAAATCTGAAAATCATTTGCACAGAAGAAAAGAAACTGCCGTTTTGCCCAAAAACGCTCCGAACCGCGTACGAACGAGAATTCATCGGTGGTTACCGGCAGTAGGTAATCAGGCGGGGTAGGGTCATCTAAGAGAAACCCCCCACAAAACTATATGGGACCTCCACACGGATAAGTTGTGAAGCCATGACGTGGGAGGCCCTCACACTGCTACATTCTTTTTTAACTATTTCTTATATGAGATTAAGATTTAATCCTTCTTAGTTTTAACAGAAAAGAGGAGTAAGATAAAAAGAAAACAATGAAGGAGATCGCAGAAGAGAGTGCTATTGACCCCGTTACTAAACCTTTGCTCAATTCGATTGACCCCGACTACGTGGATGGCATTGACTCAGTATATGTGAAATACTATAATAAGTACCAAGTGGGACGAATTCAATCGTACCAGCTTGATGTTAAGGAAGCCAAGCATAATGGTGACAAGTATGCAATAGGCTTCGGATTCACCGTCGGACCAGAGGTTAAAAGTGTTCGTGATGTGTTTTGTGACGCTGACGACGGACATCAGATTGGAATTAGAGTCTACTCCCCTCCTGGGATTGATGCTGGCGATGAACTTGTCCCCGCTTACATCAATTATCATGGTGGAGGATGGACGTTTGGTGATATTGCTTCTGACAGTAGTTTCTGCAAGAAAGTGTGCTGTTCACTGGATTGCGTGGTATTCAATGTTGACTATCGGACGGCACCAGAGTTCAGGTTCCCGACCCAGATCGAAGATTCATGGAGTGCCCTGAAATGGATTTTCAAGAATGCAAAGCGGTTTGGGGTTGATCCCGGTCGCATTGCCATTGGAGGGCTTTCGGCAGGGGCTCATTTGACTGCAGTTATGGCTCAGAGAGGCCGCGACGCAGGACTTCGCCTCTGTCTTCAAATCCTAGGTGCACCCTCAGTCGATAATACCACCATGAGTAGTGATTTCTCTAAGGTGGTGAATGCTGGTGATTACCCGAGTTGGACAGTCAATAGCAGAGTACCAGTATTGCCAGTCGAAAGTATGACATTTTACTATAAGTCATGGCTAGGAGATACAAGACCCCCTGGACTGGAACATTCAATCATTTTATCCCCTATTAAGAATCCAAACTTGAAGAACCTTGCCCCTGCATTGATTATCACTGCTGAATATGATATTATCCGAGATGAGGGTTATGAATATGCGAAAAAACTTCGTGAAAATGGTGTAGAGGTTATGCATAAGAATTTTGATCATGAAGTACACTCATTTATGGTCTATGATGGTATTCTTGATTCTGCTCGTGAATTCAATTATCTTACTATATCGACTTTGGAGAAGGCTTTTCAGAGCCGTGGAAAGAATGTATTCTAGCTATTAATGCAAATTTTTGTAGAATACAAGCTACTTAGAAAGTTTTAACTAATACTATTTAAGAGCACGTAAGAGGCGGCTTTAATAGGACACAGTAGTACGATTCGAAAACAGATAATGGAGCAAGAACTGAAGGGGGAGGGGGCACTGGAGGACGCCATGTAGTTACTGGTTATCACAACAGACTGTTAGACCCCTTATTGAGCTACATCCACTGATGGAACGTAATACTATGGCGCTATATTCCTTGAAATTATGCCAGTCAGTCAGAAAGAGTAGATGCATTTCGTCAAGGTACACAGTTTGTCAAGATATGACTAAAACTGACAAAAGAATAAATGAGATTTATTTGCTTGGTATGAAGTACTGTCTGTTGAGTCAGGTAAAACATGGGTTATGCAACAATAAAACAGAGTGGTAGAACTCATGCTTTCACTACATTTAGCGGCTGTATTGATTTAATAAACCAGGGCAACACGGAAGAGAGCCTATCAGTCTTATGCCCAAATACACAGTCTCTCTGACGCTATGAAACTCGGTCTCAAGAAGAAGATATATTTAGGGAAGGTACTGAGATAATGCTCTGTGAAGATAACTAAAATGACCAAATGTAAGCGAGCAGAGAAATATTTAACTAAACAAAGAATAAATCAATCTCATACTGATTGATCTTCTGAAAATAGCAGAACTCGGCTTCAGAAGCTTGAAAGCCACTGAACAAAAAATATGGAAATAATTTAAAAGGTTTACAAAGCAGAGATAGAGATTTGTTTAGTTGGTTTTTCGCCAACCAAGGCAAATAGAATCGACAGAACTATCAAATCACAAACAGTGAACTCATCAGATATACTCCCAGAGAGAGCAAAAGAGAATTAAAAAAATCTTCATTCAGATAAGAGTATTACAAACACAAAGTTCACATTTCTGGAATGTACTCAGTTTGCGCAAAATTTTCTTTGCTTGGAGCTTAAAATTTGCATTTTGGACTTTACATTAGGTTAACACCGCTCAAGACATCAAGTATTTCTACCATCATCTATATTTGATGCGAGTGTATGTTCGATAACTGTGCAAGCATCAGTATTCAGAGTGAAATCTTGGGTCACTGAAGGCAATTTTGAAATAGTTTATTCAACCTAACTACATAACTATTATAGAAAAACTATTCCTCCTCTTCCTCATTGGGGAGATTGTATTCCGCATAAGCATCGACTTCGGTCTTCGCAAAATTTCTAGCAGAGACACCATTTTTGAACAAAAGATCAATCTCTTCGTAAGTACGATTATTGAACTCGGGTAGACGGAAGTAAGCCCACACTGTTGCCAACAACGACAAACCACCAGCCAAGAATCCAGATTTACCCTTCCAGTTGCCCTCAGTAGGATTCAGACAATATGGAGTGACTACCACATTAATAATGGCCGAGATGTAGTATGAATTTCTTGCCAGAGCAACAGTCTTTGAACGCAACCTGGTAGCTGAAGTCTCACTACCAATAGCAAAAGCAATGGGAGCCACAGAGAAATCAAACACAAAGTTGAGAATCAAAATAAGAACTGCTTGGCCCCAAAGTGTGCCACCTGTTTGTTTGACACATGCGAGAATGCCAACCAAGAATAAAATGACTGTGATTGTACCGTAACCGTAGATGAAAATAGTTCGACGGCCTGCAACGCTCATTAGGAACCAAGATAAGAAAGTTCCTGCAACTCCGAGTGCGTAGCAGCCAATAAGCAGCTTAAAGGATTCACTATCACTGATTCCAGCTTGTTCAAAGAAATAAGTCAAACTATTAAGTACAAAAGTCGAGAATGGGCAGACAAAGTAAACCATACAGGCGATTTCAGTTCGACGTATATTTTCCCATCGAAAACAATCCCAGTAAGTACCCTTTGTATCGAGTTCTCTCTCAAGCTTATCAGTATGGACCATCATAGCAACGGTCTGCTTAGCATTAGGCTCCAAAGTCTTAGAACTGAGTCGTTTGACAGATACAACTGCGTCTTCGATTCTTCTCTTTCTTACTAACCACCATGGTGATTCAGGGGCAAAAAAGATAATGCACAACAAAGGTACAGGCCAGACCCATTGGACCATGAAGGGGATTCTAAATGCCCATTTATCAGTACGTCCTTCAACACCCTGGAGGACACCGGATCCAATCAAATCACCCAGGACCCAACATAGATTAACATAAGCGTTCAGATAGGCACGCAAAGAAGTAGGACAGACCTCGGAAGCATAAGCAGGGCCTATAATACTAAACTGACCCCATGGCAAGCCACAGAGGAGTTCACCAACGAAAAGAACCTCAATCGAGGGTGCAAATACAGTAATGAAAATAAATCCAATCAACAAGACAAATGAGACGTACATGACCTTCTTGAATCCATACCGAGGGACTAGAAATCCGTTGGCCAATATTCCAATAAAGTTACCAACATCACTTGACAAACCGATCGCCACTTGCCATTTGGCTGGCAACTGGTATCCAATTCCAGGATAATAAGTTCCAAAGAACTTTTGAAACGCGGGCTGGGCATAGATGTTGAGGATGACCGTAAAGTCATATCCGCACATAACAATTGCCAACGAAACAATGATAGACCACATCACTGCTTTCCAATAAAGCACCAACGCTTCCTTCAAGGAATACTTGTGCTCGAGATCTGAAGCCTGCTTTGCATCTGCAATAAACCCAGCCCAGAGCTCGGCTCCCTTTTCAGTCGACAGCTCTCCTTCATCGAACTGATAGACAAGTTTTTGGTCTTGGACTTCTTGCTGTTCAGTGGTTGTGATTTCACCCATTTTTGTTTTCGCTTACAGCGTTTATTCCAATATTGAGCACGAAGCAAAGGGCACCCTTACGTTTCTTTTATGTATTAATGGGCCAAGTAAGGGCTAGAGGGGAAGTACAAAAACGGAAAAAGCGTGGTGGTACCAGATGTGAAAAAAACAGCCCAATGCGGGGTCAACCACTGGGGTCATGAACAAGAAAAAAAGCGTGGAACAATGTGGGGGGCTCTCATAATCTCTACTTAGCTGATGATAATTACTATTGTAGCTCTGAGATCTGGAGCGCTTTGACCAAATCGCCCGGGGTTGTTTGGTGCAGCCGCCGGTGGTGTGGTATAACTGCACGTTAATTGTGCGGCTGTCTCTCCCTCCCTCCTACTATGAACCTCCCTCCTCCCCCCGCGCGCACTCTGTTTTCGCGGTGAGGGGTATGACCCCCCCTTAAAACAGCTCTAATTAGGCTGAATACTGCCACTCACTGTGCCCCCACACCTGGAGCCGAACCGGCCCTTGGTTGATATCGTTCATTTTATTGTTCATAATTCTGATGTTGTTTTAAGCCAGTAACCGCGTGGTGGGAGTTTCAAGAATATTTTAGTACGCGGCGTACGCGGCGACTATAATGGACTCCGGGGGTCAAAACACCCAATAGGAAGAGTAGTCCCCGCAAAAAGGCTATTATGGGTCAGGTGGTTGACAACTCGGGCCGAATTCCGAATCAAACCCCAAAATAAAAAATAATAATAACTAAATAATCACAATAATAAATCATTAATAATGGTCATAACAATAGTAAAGTCATTACGGCATTCGCCCTTATTGATAAGACGTAGAAGAAGACGTTAATGAACGTCGCGGTCGTCGTTGGGCCTTTCTTGTCGGCGAAGTTCCCGAAATGGAGACTAACGGGATCTGGGGCAGAGATAACGATCGAGCATGAGGAGAAGCCACCGCTGTAGTAGCGTCAAAGTCTTGTTGCTGTTGCTGCAGCTGCAGCTGCAACTTTGATATACGTCTTACCCGTCTGGACCGATACGTAGGATCTGCATTTGTGTTTCGCCATGAATCCACTGCTCGTTGCAGAAGCCCTCGTTGAGACCGGAGCTCAGTGTTCAGATATGCAAGACACCATCCAATCCAATTACATTCACGTTCGTACTTATTTCTATTCCCTTTGTATTGTTCAGGAGGGACATTGGCACGGGGGTATATGCAATTGTCTACCCGGAATTGATCATCGACCATTGAATCTTTCACAGTTTCAACGTCACACCGAATAGTATAGGAAGACTTGATACGTTCCCTGGAGTACTCGAACGAGATCCATTCGACTCCATTCTTATCCTTTCGTACAAATGTTGGTTCTGTAGCTGGGATTGGGCCTGGCGGCGGAACTGCTTCGCTGCTGCCTCTTAATGAAGAGGAGGACAGTTGGGGCGGACTTGACATAGATGCAATAGAGCCATTAGATCGCTTTCTTTTCCGGTGCTTCACAGTAGACAATTCTGAAGCGGCTGAGGACGATAACGAAGAAGATGTCGAAACACCTGTGGAGCTTTTACGACGACGACGACGACGACGATGTCCAGTGTCACTAGGAGTAGTTGTTGTTGTTACTTGAGGTTGTGCAAGAGAAGCAGCTGGTGGTGGTGGAGGTAGCGGCGATAGCCGATTGTCGTTGAATGCAAAGTATTGGAAACTGATGGGAGGTTTCTGGTCCTCCAACACCATGGTAGGAGGATAATCAGGTGGGAAATGCGTAGAAAACATGCTTTGCTGATGTTGGAATGCCAGGGGATGTAGTGCTTGTTGTAGTTGCTGCTGTTGTTGCTGCTGTAGTTGATTTGGGGGTTCTTGCAGGTAAAGGGGCTGCTGTTGATGTTGAAGTAGATGATGCTGATTCAAATCCAAGTACAAAGGGTCGCAATCACCTTCATAAGTAGGATATAGAGCAAGAGGATGGCACAGGGGCCCAACAGGATGAGGAGGGGTCAAGGGATAACTGGGTGATAACAGAGTAGAAGATGGAGGAGCAGAGATTATATTATTATTATTAGTGGAGTTGTCCAGAGCAGTAGGCGATGGAGGATACTCACCACCCGCTGTTGCAGAGTCTGCTGTTGTTGATGTTATCGGTAGCGCTATACCTGGAGAAGTGGCGGAAACTGGAGGAGGAGGAGGTTGATGCTGCTGCTGCTGCTGCTGATGGAAATAATCATTTGGATGATGGCGATAGTCTAAATCCAGCTGATGATGCTGGTATCCATCTCCAATGTCCATGACGGAGAGAGAAAGAGAGGGAGGTGGCAGAGCAAGTGAAAAAAGGTCAACAGAATGTTTTGAAGAGAAGTACAAAATGATCAATGATGATGAATTTGATTTTTATTATGCGATTATTATTATAATTATTATTATTACTATTATTATTATCAGTTGGCTCATACTGTTTCTTTTTATTATCTTTGCGTCAAACAATTTACTTCTTTGAATTTCTCATGGCTGAATGGTAAAAAATAAAATAACTCTGCGGCTGGAGTTAGTTCACGCCCGTCCAAGGGTCCAATCTCCAGTTCCGAATTCAGTACTAAGCTTGAAGATCATCGCCATGGGCCAATATTGACCAATCAAACTGCATGGCACCCTCATCACGATTTGCGCGAATGATCAATGCGTACAAGAGTAAGCATGCAGCTAGTACTCTCTGCGTTTCGAATTAGCCGCTTGGGTGGTGGGAGAGTAAGTGAGCACTATCGGATGGCTTACCCCGATAATTTCAACGAGGCCTGTCACGTGGACTTAGATCAGTAAAACCACGACGCTACTACACGAGAAGAGGGGAGAGGGCGGGTAAATGTTGTTGTATAGATGACAACTATGAGAGATATATTATATGCCTAAGGAAGTGACACTAAATACTGCTCCACATCCGGTACATAAACTCTGATGAAGAGAAACTGTGAATACGGTTCTTCTTGATCCGCCAAGTTTAGTAGTAGATGATCAAATACGACATGACAAAACATTTATTTTATCTCGGTAGCAAACATCATGTAGGGCACGCACTCTGATCTGAATATCGCATTTTTTCCTATCAAGCGGTAACTTGCATTGGCATGGGTTTCTTTTTATATATTTGTTTTCTCTGGTTGGGGTGTTTAGTTGGGCTGATACATATCGTGAAACTTGGTTTCCCAAGCCTATATTGAAACAGAGTCGTTAAATGCGCCCGAAAAAGTATACATAGGCGAATTTCTTCATTTCATCAGCATCTCCTCCACGTACAACCTTCTCATCATTGAATAGCACCCATCCATTCTGATCATTCCGCACAAATGATACATAGTGCCCTGCGTGGACGCTCGCACCCTTGTGACAAATTATGCCCATCAAACGGTACTTGGTGCCCCTAGATATGTCGTCTCCAACTGGACCCTGTGGTTGCAGCCGCTGCTGCTGCTGCTGCTGGACAACTGCGGTGTCGTCGTCGTCTTCGTCGTCTTCATTTTCGCCTGGATGCTCAAATAGGTAGGCAACCGCCGCTTCAACATTCCCGTGGCTCTTTTTTAGAGCCTTGCGTGCTTGACCGCCTGAAAACCCCATCTCCTGTAGAGTCTGTACATCCTCGGCACTGGCACGGCTGCTGCTACTGTTGCTAGCGCCAGTCTCTAAAGGAACATCAATGTCGGCGTCCTCCATATGAGATAAGATCCAGTTAGTAGCAGCCTCAACATCGGAGTTGCCCGTATTGTAGAGTGCCTTTTCACACCATATCTTCGGGAAATCCATACTCTCTAGCATCATCATGGCCTCTGCATTTGCAGTAAATTTAGACGCATTATTACTTTTGTTTTCTTCCGCCTCGTCCTCCTCTTCGAAAACATCCTCATCGGGTTGCGGCCCCTGAGACACGTACCGTGCCAAATCAACTATATCCGGAACAACCACAGGCGTATCCAATTTCACCGGTACCCAGTTCACAAGATCAAATCGCCGAGCATTCACAATTAAAACATTAGGCAACGTCTTGAATCGGCTTCGGACACTCCCAACAACCCCGCTCTGTTTACACTGACTGCATGTATATTCAACTTGACTATCACTCATGTACCGATCCATGCACTCAGCTAGATCGACACCGCCGTCTGAAGAAGAAGATTCTATTCGTGGTACGGCGATCGAGAGGTTTTCTTGGCTTTGCACTCGATACCGGACCTTATGACAGTTACTGCATTCCAGCCGCTCTTCGCTCTGGAACTTGAATATCCCTGTCGGAGGAGGGGCTATTGCAGAATTATTATTATTATCCAACTTGGTCAGCAGGTAAATGAGAAATTCAAATGCATCCTGTTGTCTCATAGTCCCAAACTCTGCATGACCTCTCCCAACCAATGCTTTAAACATACCCAGTGATAACCCTCTCTGATAGCCATGTTCCGGAACACTGTATCGTCCTGAAAGCAAGCCATATCCAATCTTACGAAGCTGGATATCCAAATCCTGCGCAGGATCAGAAACGCTCCCATCACGAACTCGACTCAGGTCCTGTTGCGAATAACGCTCCTGGAATTCAGGAAGTGCAAATAGACATTGCACCACTGAAGATAAATAGCATGAGTTCCCCAGATTCTTGAGGCCCGTCAGTCCTGGACCATAGAGAGGCACCAGCTCTTTACCATCCTCACTAGTCATCGAGAAATCCCACTTTAGATTCTGCTCAATCTGGAGCTCCACAAGTGATTTCTCAGTCTGCACCCGCTCGGCAATGTTAATGCCGCATTTATGTAAATGCTTCGTCAATTCTGGATCCTGGATTTCATCTGAACATTTGTAACAGAATACATCGGCCGACCCTTCCGCTGTAATACTGCCTAACTTTACAGATGCAGAATGGCCCGTCTTTTCGAAATGCGCCAGCCCATGGCCATGTCCCTTGATGCCGCCTAGCTGCTCTCGCCCACATCCGACATTTGCACATACAAGACAGATCCACAAGTTCTCTTGCAGTTCACACTCCGCGCATTGATCTAGCGGCTTTTGCCGGCTCTCCTCCTGCTCTAAATAAAGAATATGCTCACACGGTAGGATCTCCTGTTCCCATGCTTGGATTTCTTCTCGTTTAGCATAGCTCACAGCATTCATCACACCATCCACAATCTCTTGCAGATTTCCCACATTTTTACCAATCTCCTGACCCGTCTCGAGATCCTTCACGACCGTAAACGTATCAAAATGATCTTCTTCTCTATCTGCTGCGATCGCAAGCTTAATCATCTTTGCTGGGGACTGTTCTCGTTTCTTTTGTCCTCCATGTTAGTATCATGGTACTTCCTCCACCCCGTCAGATTAACACATACCCCTTCTTTGGCAACTTTTTTTATATTCACATAAACTGGATGCCTAGTCATCTCATAATGAAGCTTGGTATAATCATGGTCCGGGTCAGGAGACGAGGACAGAAAACACGACAAGCAAACATCTAATCCATGTGGAGATTCCTTTTGGCGTTAGTACTTGAACAAGAGCTGATCCCGAGACGTAAACTTACGGGAGTATCAAAACAATATACACAATCGTCTCGGTAGACTTGCTGAGAAGTTCTTGGAGGTTGTAAACCGAGACTAGCAACTCGTTCCGCTGACATATCCAGAGCTTTTCTTCTGTATCTAAGTGTGGCAATGAAAGAATTGGATAAATAAGTGGAGTTTTGGGAACATCACTAAACCCCACTTAATGCTGATCTTGCGTCAAGCCGATGGTTATTTTAGTGTATTTTAACATATTTTAAAGTTTGAAAGAATACAATAGCTAATACTTCCAGTCTAATAGAGTGTTGTCACTAGAATCGCCAGTGGTATTTCTGTTAAGAATATCGTTGATCTTCTGCTCAACGCCGAGTTTCCCATTCCTGGCGGCAACGAAATGGTCAATGACCTCCTTTCGAGTACACTTGTAATCACGAGATGATGACTCGCCAGTCACATAATCTTGGACCTCTTTCTCAGTGGGTAGGCCAAATGAATGTGGATATTGCTTATATTCTGCATTGCCCAAAAACTGAATGCCCGCACTGCCTTCACGACGAACGAAAAACTGCGATACATCTTCAGGCTTGACTTCAGCAAGAGTGGCAGGAGTCCATTTAGCAGGACGTGCTGGCTTATCAATCAACAATGCGGAAACACCCTCGACGAAATCAGGATGATACATAAAGTTCTCTGCGAGGTAGTAATCTTCTTCAAATGTTTGCTTGATATTCAGGTTCTTCCCACGTCGAATAGCCTCAAAACTCACCTTGACACTGGTGGGAGACCGCTGGAGAATAGTGGCAATCAAAGACTTGGAGAATTCTGACCCCTCAGCTTCAAGAGCAACAAGGACCTCCTCAACCGTGTCTCTGCTGAAGCAAGTATCAATGATTTCTCTATTCTTTCCCTGGATTGTGCTCTTAAAGCCCTCTGGAGGGGGCTCCACAAAATCTTCAATAGCATCGTTGATAATGTCAAACGCATCCAATCCAGATTTATCCTGCAAAGAGTTACTCAACTGAGTCATTCGAGACTCAAGATCAGGTAGCCTAGTGGAAGAAACATAATGAGTAGCAATACCTGCCAAAAACGCATCGTATCCCTTTAGTCTGCTTGAAGTCAATCCAAGGTACACACCCAGGTGGCCATCAAGTCGACTAAGGAAGAAAGCCCCGCCAACATCAGGAAAGAACCCAATATTAGTCTCTGGCATTGCAAAAAGCGTCTTCTCAGTAGCAATTCTAAATGGCGCATGCACACTTAAGCCCACGCCCCCACCCATGGTTACACCATCTTGCAGAGCGATATATGGCTTGTCAAGTGATGCAATGTAATGGTCCAATCGATACTCGTCCCGGAAGTAATTGGCACTCTCCACTGCACCGGCCTCACGATCATTTGCAATTGCCTGTGCCAGAGCAGCCACATCGCCTCCAGCGCAGAGTGACTTCTCGCCCTCACCCTTCATAATGATAACCTTGGCAAGGTCGGATTTAGACCATTCGCCCAGCCGGGGTAGGATCTCTTGAACCATATTATGATTCAGCGAGTTAAGCTTCTTGGGCCGATTAAGAGTAATTGTTCGAGCATTCAAGTTGCTTTGGAACTTGACTTCTGGCTCCTCACCACCCACAGCAGCATTGGTACTTTGTAACTTTTTTTTCCATTCAGTTAGAATAAAATCTCTTCTGCATCCAAGACAGACCAAGTAAGACTTACGCGAATATTGGCTACGGCAGGATTCATAATCTTTGCACGAAGAGGCATACTAGCAGCCTTGGTAAGTAAAGATCGAATTGCCATTCAGCAAAAAGCAGACAGAAACTCGGTTATTCGGAAGGTGCTCGGCGGCTTTGAGTTTGGTTGGTGATCTCTCAACAGTGTGCACTTTCCCGCTTCCTTCCCAAAGCATGGGACGGATCTTACACGGGTCTCTTTGATTATTTATTACGACATTATAGAATTGCTGATTAGCTGGTAGTATAAATCGTTAGCAGCCGTTGCTCTAGGCGAATGTGTGCGAAAGATTGAGAGCACCTTCAACAAGACGCGGTGGTTGTTCTGTAAATCTCGTGAGACAAGACTATTACAGTACGTGATTCCGATACCCCGCGCTTAAACTAGACTAGGAATGCGAGAGCTCTTTCATGCATTAGAATTCACTTCAACCTCTGGTCTGCAATAGTTTAAATAGCCACTGTCATGTAAGCAGTAACCAAGTTGTCATTTAAGCCAATTGAATGGCCAATAGCTCAGGAAAAGTCTGCTCTGTACGACCTTTCCAACAATGTTATCACAACTACTTCAGCTGTGAATGTTGAGTTCTCAACTTCAGAACCATGCTTCCTCTGGACATTTGCTTGACTCAAGAACTGTCTGAATGATCACATGACAGTTACGAGTGATAAAAGTACATTAACTTCACATATAAGTTCCTTGCACTATCTGAACGATCGACATGTCATTCACGAACGACAAGGTACATGAATTTTTTCACATGTAAAGTCCTTGGAGCAGTATCTGGCGCCCATCACGTTTATCAGGAGAAACTTTTTGTGTCCAGATAGAACCTTAAATCAGATGTTAAGTCGTGTAAATATAGGTAAGCCGCCTTGTCAGATCATATTGAATAATGAGCATTTGTCAAGGACCTCTTCACTAAACGCAATTGACGACAAACTCACGAACGCAAAAGGAACTGGTTGAATAGCCCAGTGGCAATAAAAACTAAGCGAACGCGGTGTCGTGACTACTGAAGCTTCTGTGAAGTTGGCATGGTAAAATAGAGTTATATGGCGCGGTTTTCTTTTGAAACCCCCTCCAATAAATACCCCGACCACTCTATATAAAGAACAGCTGATTCTCTTACAACCACTGGCCAACTCTCGTGCAAGAAATGTCAGAAACAGTTGTAGCATCATCAGAAATAGCCGAGGAGAGTGAGGAAATCTCGCCAAGTACCTATATTCGACCAGAAGATGAGTTTCTTTACACGTTCCAAGAGGAACCTCATCGTGAACGGAGAAGGCGCATTATCGAAGCCCACCCAGAGGTAACAAAACTTACCGGCCCCGAGCCCTTGACCAAATATATTGTACTAGGGGTTGTAAGTCTACAGTTTGCGGTCGCTGTATCGCTTCGAAACTCGAGCCTCGGATCATGGAAGTTCTGGCTACTTGCATATTTTATCGGCGCCACGTGCGATTCAAACCTGTTTCTTGCGATTCATGAGTTATCTCATAATCTCGGGTTCAAGAAGCCTATGTATAACAAGCTGTTTTCTATTTTCACAAATCTTCCTGTTGGTATTCCGTATAGTGCTGGATTTGGCCCGTATCACTTGCTGCACCATAAGTACATGGGAGATTCCACCTACGATACTGATCTGCCTACGCGAATGGAAGCCATTCTACTGAGCTCAGTGGCTGGCAAGGCGTTTTTCGCTACTTTCCAGATCTTTTTCTATGCCCTGAGACCAATGCTCGTTGTATCTCTGAAATTCACCGGCATTCATTTCCTCAATATTCTTGTCCAGGTCCTTGCAGATTTCGTGCTGGTGAAGAGTTTTGGATGGATGCCATTTTATTATTTATTGGCTAGTGCCTTCCTTGCAGGGTCCCTGCACCCAATTGCAGGGCATTTTATTGCTGAGCACTACGTTTTTGACCCTCCTCAAAAGTATGACTTGAAGGGCACTCCGTTACCCGAGACTTATAGTTACTACGGACCTCTCAACTTCTTCGTGTACAACGCAGGGTTGCATAATGAGCACCACGATTTCCCTTATATTCCGTGGTCTCGCCTGCATGAACTACGCCGGATAGCTGCTGACTTCTATGATCCTCTCCCTTACCACACCAGCTGGGTTAAAGTGGTGTGGAATTTTGTATTTGATAGCAATGTCAGTTTGTTCAATCGAGTACAGCGTGGTGATAAGGTAAACCTCAAGCTGAGGTGATATTTAGAAAGCAATATTAAAAAAAGAGCCATTCAAAAGGGGCGAACGTTAAAATTACTATAGAGAAACGAAAAATTCAATCAATCTTTTGAGTCCGACCATGAAGGTCAATGTATTCCCCACGGTCGGCTGCTTCGTTCATTCTACGCTGCTGCGCAAGCACCTCGGACCGTCGTACATCCTTTTCATACTTGATAAGATCCCTATCCGCTTTCAATGACCCAAATCCTAATATATACGACACCTGGATGAAGGTTCTGAATTGTGGGGTTAGCATTCGGTACCCGGGCCAATACCGATGAGCAGCAACGGCCGATATCAGGCCAACAATCCCACCAACAATCCCACCCTTCAGGGCACTAACAATGATCTGATTTATTACGTCAGTATAATATGAGAATATACCTCTATTATAATCTAGAAACACACAAACTTACAATGTTTTCGGCCGCTGCTACACGGTGTTCTTGATGGTGAGCAGGCTTCATGATAGTGAAGAAGTGAAGGAGCACCCGCAAAAGCTTTTAAGTAGTGAAACAACTTTTCTACGCTAAGATTGGCTCGACCAAATGAGATGCGCTGATTCCAACCGTGTTGTGTTTCTAACCAGGTACAGAGATTGAGCAATATTTATGTTTATATACGCACATTGATACCGGAGCACTTTGATTCAGCCAGTAACAATATCTCAGTTGAGAGCCTATAGCCTTTATATATCTACTCCCGCTTAAATTCTATTCCTTACTCCTAACAGCTGCATTTACATGGTAAAATAATAATACGAGAATTGGACCTGGCATCTTGAATAATGGGGAAAATGCCGGATCAGCAGATCCCGATGTGAACCGAGAAGAAAAATGTCTTTAGGCTTGGGATTATTAAAATTTATAGAAGGCCTTAATACCCAGCAATATAAAAACAACAATGGCTGCAGCAGCAGTCGAAGACAAAATAAAGGATATGTCAGGTTCGTTGTATTATGCTCTAGCTGAAGGCTCATTCTAATAGTTATAAGTCAATGACGAGGTAGATGATAATGAGGATGACGAAGTTGAAGATGTAGCAGAAGCCGACGGAACTGCTACCAACGGTGAAGCAGCAAAGAAAAAGAAAAAGAAGAAGAGCAAGAAGAAGAAGAAGCCAGCATCGGCAGTGCCAGTCTCTGATGGCAAGCCAGCCGTCCAGAGCGATCCTCCTAGAGTGGGGCTTTCACGAATCTTCGTCGATGGAGTGTACCCTGAGGGCGAGATCCAGGAGTACAAGAACGAAAATACTTTCAGAACCACTTCAGAGGAAAAACGACATCTGGAAAGAGCCAGTTACGATGCATATAATGATCTTAGAAAGGCTGCAGAGGTGCACCGTACAGTGCGACAGTATGCACAAAAGAACATCAAACCCGGCATGGGCATGACTGATATTGCAAATCTGATTGAGGATTCCGTGCGTGCTTTGGCAGAGGGAGATACCAGCCTGAAGGCTGGTATGGGATTTCCTACCGGTCTGTCGTTAAATCATTGTGCTGCGCATTACACACCAAATAAGGGCGACACGACTGTTTTGAAATATGAAGATGTCATGAAGGTTGACATTGGTGTTCATGTCAATGGCCGTATCCTTGACTCTGCATTCACACTTACTTTTGACGAGAAATACGATCCACTGCTGGCCGCTGTCAAGGATGCTACAAATACTGGTGTTCGTGAGGCCGGAATTGACGTACGATTGGGTGACATCGGTGCTGCGATCCAGGAAGTCATGGAGTCTTATGAACTGGAGTTGAACGGCAAAACATACCCCATCAAGTCAATTCGGAATCTAAATGGCCATAATATAGATCCTTTCGTGATCCATGGTGGTAAGAGTGTACCTATCGTAAAGGGGGGTGATCAAACAAAGATGGAGGAAGGCGAGACTTTTGCCATCGAGACCTTCGGCTCAACTGGAAAGGGTTATGTACATAATAGCGGCGAGGTTTCTCATTATGCAAAGTCTGCAGATGCAGGTCACATTCCATTGAGACTCAACTCTGCCAAAAATCTTCTCAATGTCATCAATGAAAATTTCGGCACAATTCCATTCTGCAGAAGATATCTAGATCGCATCGGCCAAGATAAGTATTTATTGGCATTGAATAATCTAGTGAAAGCGGGAATTGTCAATGATTATCCTCCTTTGTGTGATATTGCTGGCTCCTACACTGCCCAATATGAACATACTATTCTGCTCCGTCCGACTGTGAAGGAAGTAGTCTCAAGAGGCGACGACTTCTAAAAGAGTGTCCGGTCTAATGATTAATATAGTCGTTATTAAGAATAAAATAATAATAAAAATAATAATAATAAAAATTTATATCTCTTGATTCTGTTCCCTACATCGTTGTATTACATTTAAAATAGCTTCCAACCTATCAAAAAGGCAACAAGAAGGAATAGAAACACAATCTTCACAGGCACTCCCGATGGCAGAGAGCCGATAGAACCTGCAGAAGAAGGCTTAGAGGAGTTTGCCACCCGAGAGCCGTTTACAGGTGATGATTTAGGAGAAGGACTATCTTCGTGGAGGTCCTTGAGTCTTTGAGCAATCTCATCCTTAGAATCTTCGGCAGCCTCTGCGGAGATCTTGCTAGGCCGCGAGGATACTCCCGTGGCTGAATTAGAGACCCCCGACGCTTCAGTGCCATTTGAGGCTTTCAATGGCGTTCCAAACGTATCAGCTTTAACTGCCGCTGTGCCTTCAGAGATAGGCGCAGCTCCAGCATTATTATTGGCGGCAGCAGCATTCGGGTTAAGAAGAGTGGCTACACCCTTGACATTATCGCTCAAAGGAGAAGACTTGGGGCTTTTGGCCTCACCACCAGAAACTCGAATCTTTGTACTCTTGATCTGGCTGGCATCTTCTTCTATCTTGGACCACAAGTCGCTGAAGGTCTGATCGGCCTCAAAGTTCGTTACAGGAGCATACAGCACCAAGAACTTGTCTTTATTCTTCTTATCAGGCTTTGGCTGCTTTGACTGACGAATGACTAGACTTGCATTAGATTTTTCAAAATTCCACATGGATCAGATGTTTGAATTCTCTCCTTACTTGAAACTTCGGTACTTTCACCAGCAGCAACCACGGCGGCATTTGGACGGACGCAATACAACTTCGGTGCAGTTGTTTTCACTTTATACGCCTGTGTGGTTTTGGAGCTATTCTTGAGATACAGCTTAACTGTACACAGTTCGGAGTATGGTTCTAAATTATTATCACAAGGAATTAGCTTCATAAGAATAACACACAAATAGACAACAATATAAGCTTTTTCTTCTTCGCATACCTTTGAACTCCAACACGTCAGGAGTCACCTCCATTATTGCAATTTTGCGATCAAGATCAAGCAAGTGAAAATAATCAAATGAAGAAGAATGTCCCTTTCAACTGGCAATTATGAAACTAGTCAGGAATAGGAAATTTCAAGAACAGAAATACTCGCTTTGCCGCAAGAAGCAGTTTTATTGAACGCAATAATAAAAATTCAAATCCAAAAACCCCCAGAAATCGATCTTTACCTGCTCTAATCCAGAGTCCTCTCTCTACTGCTAAAGCTTGACTAACTGTTTTGGCTGATCAACAAAAGAGTCCGTTCTCCGTGGTTATGTGTAGTATCAAAAGAGATAAACCGTTGTCGTGGCTGTGATGGTGGTGGTGGTGGTGGTGGTGGTGGTGGAATAATGACGACTTCTTCGATGGTGGCTTTTGCCGGCGGCTGCTGTTGGGAGCAGAAAGCGTCTCCACTTTCTTCGCTTAGGACGACGACTTGACAGCTGATAAATTACAGTGCGGTTGCGTTACATCCATACATAATGGAGGTCAGAAATCAGGTAAGGGACCCACTATGATTCTAAAGGTAGCGCTATGGTGAATATACTAACGAATGTTAGCTGGTCGATATGGGCTTCGCACCCAATCGAATTGAGGCTGCACTGCGAAATACGCCTGGGTCTTTGGAGGAGTGTATTTCTTGGATTGAGTCGAACCAAGAGAAGTTTGATCAGGCAGAGGCACTCGCCGCTTCTGGAGACAATAGCATGGACGTGGAGCATACTGCTGCTGTTGCTGCTGCCAGTGCGGAGTCTGCAGTAGCAAATGATGTTGCAGCGTCTAGCGGTGCTGCAGCATCTGATGACGGACAAGTAGCACCACTGACGGAAGAGCAGAAGGCCGCGAAGCTGCAATTGCTTCGGGAGAAGGCTGCGGTGCGCAAAGCCGAGAATGACAAAAAAGATGCTCAGGAGCGCCGGCGAAACGACGAGCTGATGAAGAAGCGGGATACAGAGCACGCCCGATTTGCAGAAGAGCAGAAGCAAAAAGAAGCAGCCAAAGCAGCGGCTAGACGACGGCAGGAAGCCCGTGAAGATGCGCTGGCAAAGAAAAAGATCAGAGATCAGATCGAAGCCGACAAAAGAGCTCGTCAAGCCGAAAGAAACAGAGCTTCAGGCGGATCTGGTCAGGAGCCCGTGATGGCACCGCAGCAGCAATTACCACAGGCACCTCCGAAACCACGAACGGAGCCCACAGAGTCCAGAATACGATTCCGTGTCCAGGGACTGGCCCAGCCCATTGTCAAGACGTATCCTGTCAGTAGAAAGTTGTCCGACGTGGCCCAGGACATTTCAGGGGACGCCGGCATTCCTGCTGATCGAATCACCTTCCTTACTACATTTCCTACAAAGTCATTTACTGGGCCCGATCTGGACGTGACTATAAAGGAAGCGAATCTAATAAACGCTAACGTGATGGTCAAGTCAGCATAAGCATGATTGGAGAAGGAGGTCCAACGGTTATTATAGAGGTAATTACAAAAAAAAATAGTTTAGGAAAATGGGATTCGTGTCGGGTTCTTAAATTAAGCTAACTAAGGCTGAAGGCTGCTGCCATGTTTCGTGTCACTGAGGAGTAGTATAGTTCATGTTCGTTCTTTAGCAGTGTTCAGTACGCATGAGCAGATCTGCCCCCGTAGAGCGCTTGTTGTGTCCCAGTTGGGCGGAGTTCCTGCTGGGGATTTGTTTTCCTCACACCAAAACGAGGGCCAACTTGTCTAAGCGGTGTTTTTTCTGCTTACATTTCATAACCAGCAGTAGCACCAAAGCATGGTCATCAGCGCAGTCTTGCCACCGAGAACAGGATGGGGGTTTGAGTTTACTCCGGATTCAAGCACTTTAGATGGTCAGAACCACAGGGTGCTCAACGCGCCTAACTTCCATGATTCAACTGGAGTGGCTGCAGCTGCTCAGCAAACTGAAGGGTTCAACCAAGGCAGCAGCAACAATCATAAAAGAAGAAGAGCAGCAGAGGATTCTGGCGACGACGAATCGTATAGAGATATGGCAGGGCTTCGTTCTGGGTCTTCGACGCCAAAGTATAGAACTATCGCGACACCATCCAAGATGTCTAAGCGGGCACGGATGCAGACCATAACGGGGAAGCAACTTCCGGTGCTGCGAATAATCGAGTCACTCGATAGAAAGGGACTGCAGAGTTTGATAGAAGCTGTGTGTGATACTCACCCTACTCTGGTGGAAGAGGTTGCTCAGCTGGCCCCAAGAGTCACAGTGACTACGGCACTGGAAAATTTGAAAAATCATCTTCATACCTTATACAATAGCCTACCATACAAGGGCGACCAGCGCGGCGACTATGCATATCTTCGAGTCCGGCCCGCAGTCGAAGAATTTCTCTCTGCCCTAGGTGATTATTCTCAGCATTTCCTACCTCCTAATGAATCTCAACCATCAAATACTCTTGCATTTTTGGACGGCGCTACTGAATTACTACATGAACTTCCTGTCTGGAGTAATAGCTTAAATAACCACCAGAGAAATATCGCCTATGACGAACTTGCCTCGGCCTGGATAATTGCAATTTCAGAAGCACTTAAGCGAGTTAATGGCCTGGGGCTGGCACATGGTGGATGGGAGCAGAAGTTGGAGAAACATAACGAGGCAAGCCAAGGAAGACTACAACAGGTAGTGGCATTTATTAGACAGGAGCTGGCTTGGATGTCGACCGGTAATGCCAACAACTCTCCTCATGCGCATCATCAACAACCTTATGTTGCAGTGCCTAATTATTAATGACTTGCATATCATTGCTTTTACAAAGTCCTCGCATTCCATCCCCATGGCCCCCCCCTTCCCCCCGATTAATTCCTTTATGTTATTGCTATTTGTTAACATATTTAGATAGCTTTAGTTTCTAATAAATAAAAGATTTAGCCTTTCCTACTTCGTGACCGCTGCTGCAAGTAGCCCTAGTATCAGTGCAGCATCTGTTCCTTGAGACTCCTCTCGCATCCGTATCTTTTCAGCCTTTGTAAGCTGACGCCGATGAGAGTATTCGAAGACTTCACTGAGGCCTGCTGTATTATTGTTGTCGCCGAGGCCAAGAATCCAATCCATAAACTTGATGACCTTGTTCTCTGTGAGCATCTCACTTTCCGTCAGCTCGTGGCCACCTTCCAAGCTGCCCATACGGGAGGCACGATAGCTACCACCAGCAGCATCTTCATCTGACTCATCATCGAACCCCAGAATGAATTTGCGACCATTCTTGTCCTGAGAGTATCCATATGCGTCAAGACGAGTAGAACTAGCTCGAGTACCGAGCCAACTTTGACCTTTCGATTCCCGTGCCCCTTCCCAAAGCAATGACCCCGTTCTATGCACCAGACGAGAATTAATGTCAGTCAATGAGCCTGATAAGGGCGAATGCTGTACTGAAGAACCCGCAGAAAACAGGCCGCTTCCTATTCTTAAAGTCGCAGCCGCCGCGGTGTCATCCGGCTCACTGTTTTCTTCATATCCAAGCTTGCTTAAAGATGCAGTCGAGAAGTGATTATCATAACTATGAACAAACTGCCTCGCACCATTCACAGATGCTTTCGATACGCCTCGAGAATGCATTTTCGGCCGCCGCTGAGGATCCGAGGCAATCGGAGAGAATGGAGTACTTGTAAGTTCCGGCTCAGCAGCAGCTGCTGCTGCTGGTGTCACACTATCTGACTCTCTCATAAGCTCGGCCTGGGGCATGACAGATTCATTAATAACACGTTCTTCCACTTGCACGAGGTCGTCTTCCCCCTCGACGGTCTCTTCATTATCTGAATAAGCCCTACTCGCCGTCGAATCCGGTACCGAACCAATATCATCATTCATCGTTCCATCATCCGTGTCAATGCTGGTTGTAGATTCTCGTTTCTTCTTACTGCTATTCAGTTTCGAGAAGAGCTTGCTGCTTCTCTTTTTAAGCCTTTCCTTAGCTTCTGACCCGCTCACTACCATGGTGGTGTCGATGATGCAAGTGTTAGAAAATCTGGGGCAGAGGTAGGTGTACCAGGCTGCAGCTAAGGCTGTCGATTCTGTTGGGTGGTGCGGCAGGCGACGAGCGGTCAGTAGATCGTAGTTTGGGAGCTTTGGCCATCTCCCTAACCTTTAAGAAAATAAATTTCCACAGTTCTACACACGAAAACACACAATACTCTTCTACGCTAGACGCTGAAAGGCATAGGTATACTTGAATTGTAATAGTATGTTTTCTATTATTCTTTGGTTTAACTTTGATTCATCAGAGTGCATTATACTGACCTTCTAGATCATATCATGAGTAAGTTACCTCCACCTCCTGGATGGTCGGCGCCTCCTCGTCCTCCAGCAGGTAGACCACCAGCTCCACCAACTGGACCAGGAAGAAGACTTCCACCACCACCACCGCCACCAGGAAGGCCCCCAGTGCGGCCGCCGCCTGGTGGACCAGCGTCTGATGACAGAGCTGCGAAACTAGAGGACCGAAAGCGGAATTGGCTCAGCCTTCAGAAACAGAGGTATAGAGACAGAAAGTCGAACCGCGCAACTTTTGTCCATTCAACCAAAGTCGACATGCCCCCTGAGCACCTAAGGAAAATTATTCGGGACCACGGAGATCTATCGACTAAACGGGTGGCAGCAGACAAAAGATCGTACCTAGGAGCACTCAAGTTCATGCCACATGCTGTTATTAAGCTTTTGGAGAACATGCCTCAGCCGTGGGAGCAAGTTCGCGAGGTCAAGGTCCTGTATCATATAACCGGTGCGATTACATTTGTCAACGAGATTCCCAGAGTTATTGAACCAGTGTATGTTGCACAGTGGGCAACGATGTGGACTATGATGCGGCGTGAAAAGAGAGATCGACTGCATTTCAAAAGAATGAGATTCCCGCCGTTCGATGACGAAGAACCGCCTATCTCATGGAGTGAGAATATTGAAATCACGGAGCCTGCTGAGGGAGTTCAGATGGAGCTGGATGAAGAGGAAGATGGAGAAGTCTATGAATGGTTCTATGATCATCGGCCGCTAATTGATGAACAAGCTCATGTGCCTGGCCCAGCATACAAGAAGTGGAATTTGGATATACCACAGCTGGCTACTCTACATCGTTTAGCAGGTCCGCTGTTGTCAGATGTGGATGCAGACCCAAACGAGAGATATCTGTTCGATCAAAAGTCCTTTTTTACTGCCAAGGCATTGAATGTTGCAATTCCTGGAGGACCCAAGTTCGAACCTCTTTATAATGATGCTGATCTGGAGAATGTCGACTTTGGCGAGTTTAATTCTATCGATAGAATTATATTTCGTCTTCCCATTCGTACTGAGTACCGGGTCGCTTATCCGCATCTTTACAATTCTATGCCCAGGTCGGTTGTGATAAACCAGTACCAGGTTCCTCAAAATGTTTATATCAAGACTGAAGACCCTGATCTTCCTGCATTTTATTATGATCCCGCTATAAATCCTATCCCGCCGCGTAAGTCATCAAATCTCGTTGTTGCAAATCAGGATGAGGATGACGACGAGGACGATTTTGAGCTTCCGGAAGAGGTTCAACCATTCTTGAATGATAAGGAACTCGAGAATGAGCAGACAGCAGGTGCTATTAGTCTTTGGTGGGCGCCGTATCCCTTTGATAGAAGGAGTGGAAAGACTGTTAGAGCCCAGGATGTTCCTTTAATCAAAAACTGGTACTTACAGCACCCACCTGCTGATTATCCAATCAAGGTCCGAGTATCATACCAGAAGCTCATTAAGACTTATGTGCTGACAGCTCTACATTCAAAAAGGCCTACTAGTCAGAAGAAGAGATATCTTTTCCGAAGTCTCAAGAACACAAAGTACTTCCAACAAACTACAATTGATTGGGTTGAAGCGGGTTTGCAAATATGCCGTCAGGGATTCACAATGCTCAATCTCCTTATCCATCGAAAGGGTCTGACATATCTACATCTGGATTACAACTTCAACCTCAAGCCTATCAAGACCTTGACTACTAAGGAGCGAAAGCGATCCAGATTCGGAAATGCATTTCATCTAATGAGGGAAATATTACGAGTGACAAAACTTATAGTTGATGCTCATGTGCAGTACCGTATCGGGAACGTCGATGCTTTTCAGTTAGCGGATGGCATACATTATGCACTTAACCATCTCGGTCTTCTAACTGGTATTTACCGTTATAAATATAGAGTGATGCATCAGGTCCGTACATGCAAGGACCTGAAGCACGTCATCTATTACAGATTTAACAGCGTCATCGGTAAAGGACCGGGATGTGGATTTTGGCAACCTGCTTGGCGGGTATGGCTCTTTTTTCTGCGAGGTATTATTCCCCTATTGGAGCGATGGTTGGGTAATTTATTGGCGAGACAATTCGAGGGCCGACATTCTAAGGCTGTGGCGAAAACAATAACCAAACAGCGTGTTGAATCCTATTATGATTTGGAGCTACGGGCTAGTGTCATGCATGATATTATGGATATGATTCCTGAAGGTATAAAGCAAAACAAGTCGAAAACGATTCTGCAACATTTGAGTGAGGCCTGGCGATGTTGGAAAGCAAATATTCCATGGAAGGTTCCCGGGCTGCCGGCGCCAATTGAGAATATTATTCTGAGATACGTTAAAGCTAAGGCAGATGGATGGATCTCTGTCGCTCATTATAACAGAGAACGAATCAGACGTGGTGCAACTGTTGACAAGACTGTTGCGAAAAAGAACTTGGGACGTCTCACAAGGCTTTGGCTTAAAGCCGAGCAAGAGAGACAGCATAACTTCTCCAAGGATGGCCCTTATGTCTCACCTGAAGATGCGGTTGCCCTATTTTCTACTATGGTGCATTGGCTGGAAAGCAGAAAGTTCTCTCCTATCCCTTTCCCGCCTCTCAGCTACAAACATGATACAAAGCTATTAGTTCTCGCGCTTGAGGGACTTAAGGACTCGTATAATATCAAGGGACGACTTAATCAGAGTCAACGAGAAGAGCTGGCTCTGATTGAACAAGCTTATGATAATCCACATGAATGCCTCAGCAGAATCAAACGATTTTTACTCACACAGCGCGTGTTCAAAGAAGTTGGGCTTGATATGATGGATTATTACAGCCACATCGCACCAGTGTATGAAATTGATCCTTTGGAGAAAATAACAGATGCATACCTTGACCATTATCTCTGGTATGAAGGTGACAAGCGGAGATTGTTTCCGAACTGGATCAAACCAAGCGACTCGGAGGTACCGCCGTTGTTGGTGTACAAATGGTCACAGGGTATTAATAACTTGAAAGATATCTGGGATACCAGTGAGGATCAGTGCAATGTAATGATCGAAACTACATTGAGCAAGATTGCGGAAAAGATGGATTTCACTCTCCTTAATCGATTATTGCGACTGATCGTTGACTCAAATATTGCTGATTATATCACTGCGAAAAACAATGTGAGCTTGACATACAAAGATATGAATCATGTTAATCAATATGGAATGATTCGAGGATTGCAATTCTCATCGTTTGTGTTTCAGTACTATGGATTGATTCTTGATCTTTTGCTGCTAGGTTTGCCAAGAGCTAGCGAACTGGCGGGACCTGCACAGCAGCCAAATGATTTCTTGCAGTTCAGAGATGAGCATGCAGAGACAAATCATCCGATCCGCTTGTATATCAGGTATATTGACAGAGTACATATCCTCTTTCGGTTTACTGCCAACGAGTCTCGTGATCTTATTCAGCGGTTCCTGACCGAAAACCCGGACCCGAATTTCGAAAATGTTGTTGGGTATAACAATAAAAAGTGCTGGCCAAGAGACAGTAGGATGAGGCTTATGAGACATGATGTTAACCTTGGGCGAGCTGTTTTCTGGGAGCTGCAGAATCGTTTACCGAGGTCTCTTACTACGCTTGAATGGGACGATACTTTTGCGTCTGTCTACAGTAGAGATAATCCGAATCTGCTGTTTTCTATGGCGGGATTTGAAGTGAGGATTTTGCCAAAATCTCGTGTGGATGGCGATACGACTATTCGAGATAGTGTTTGGAATCTAACTAATGAGACGACCAAAGAAAGGACCTCATATGCGTTTTTGAGAGTTTCTGATGATGCAATTGCCAAGTTCAACAACAGGATCAGGCAAATTCTGATGTCTTCAGGTTCAACTACGTTTACAAAGATTGCAAACAAATGGAACACAGCCCTCATCTCACTGTTCACGTATTACCGAGAAGCAGCTGTGTCTACGGAAACATTACTGGATTCTCTTGTGAAATGTGAGACTAAGATCCAGACCAGGGTGAAGATTGGCTTGAACTCTAAAATGCCGTCACGTTTCCCACCTGCTGTATTCTATACTCCAAAAGAATTGGGTGGTTTGGGAATGCTTAGCGCAAGTCATATATTGATCCCTACGTCTGATTTGAGGTGGTCAAAGCAGACTGATACTGGTATCACACATTTCCGTGCGGGTATGTCTCACCAAGAAGACCAGTTGATTCCAAATATCTTCCGTTACTTAACGTCATGGGAGTCGGAGTTTATAGACTCTCAACGAGTTTGGGCTGAATACGCAATGAAGAGGCAAGAAGCAGCACAACAGAATCGAAGACTTACTCTGGAAGATTTGGAAGATAGCTGGGATAGAGGTCTGCCTCGAATTAATACGCTGTTTCAGAAGGATCGACATACTCTGGCTTATGACAAGGGTCATCGAATTCGTACCGAATTCAGGCAGTATTCTCTGGCCAAGGTGAACCCATTCTGGTGGACCAGCCAGCGTCATGATGGTAAGCTCTGGAACTTAAACGCTTATCGAACGGATGTCATCCAGGCACTGGGAGGAATTGAAACTATTTTGGAGCACACATTGTTCAAGGGTACCGGCTTTGACAACTGGGAGGGTCTCTTCTGGGAAAAGGCATCAGGATTCGAAGATTCAATGAAGTTCAAGAAACTTACCAATGCTCAGCGATCTGGTCTGAATCAAATTCCAAATCGTCGATTTACTCTGTGGTGGTCGCCTACAATTAATCGTGCTAACGTCTATGTTGGATTCTTGGTTCAGCTGGATTTGACTGGTATTTTCTTGCACGGAAAAATTCCTACTCTTAAGATCTCGTTAATTCAGATATTCAGGGCTCACTTGTGGCAGAAAATCCACGAGAGTGTTATTTTCGATATCTGTCATGTGCTCGATGACGAAATGGACACGCTTCAGATTGACAGCGTACAGAAGGAAGCGATTCATCCTCGAAAGTCTTACAAGATGAACTCTTCCTGTGCAGATATCGTGCTTGCTAGTACTTATCGATGGAGTGTCTCGAAACCCTCACTGTTACTGGATAGCAAAGATTCTATGGATTTTGCTACCGCGAACAAGTTTTGGATTGACGTGCAGCTGAGATATGGTGATTATGATTCTCATGATATTTCGAGATACACGAGAGCAAAATTCTTGGATTATACTAGCGATGGAGTTAGCGTCTACCCGTCCCCCACTGGTGTCATGGTAGGTATCGATCTTGCATATAACATGTATGATGCGTATGGCAACTGGTTCCCAGGCATGAAGCCATTACTGCAGCAAGCAATGGGCAAGATCATGAAGGCCAACCCTGCATTGTTTGTATTGCGTGAGAGAATGCGAAAGGGTCTACAGCTGTATCAAGCTCAGCCTCAGGAATCGTTTTTGAATTCAAGCAATTATTCTGAACTATTCAGTAAGGATGTGCAGTTTTTCATCGATGATAGCAATGTGTATCGAGTCACTGTGCACAAGACTTTCGAAGGTAATTTGACAACCAAACCTATTAATGGTGCCATCTTTATCTTCAACCCCCGTACTGGTCAACTATTCTTGAAGGTGATTCACACCTCGGTCTGGGCAGGCCAGAAGCGATTGGGACAGCTCGCCAAATGGAAGACTGCTGAAGAAGTTGCTGCATTGATTAGATCGCTCCCACGAGAAGAGCAGCCGAAGCAGCTGATTGTGACGCGAAAGAGCATGATGGATCCTCTTGAAGTTCACATGTTAGACTTTCCCAACATCTCGATCCGCCCGTCTGAGTTGCAGCTACCCTTTAAGGAAGCTATGCTGATCGATAAGCTTGCGGATACAATATTGAAGGCTACGGAGCCTCAGATGCTTCTGTACAACCTGTATGATGATTGGCTAGTGGGCAACCAGACTGAGCCGGGAACTGCATTCTCAAGATTGATTTTGATACTGAGGGGTTTGCATGTCAATCCTGATAGAGCCAAGCTTATTTTGCGGCCCGATAGAACAATAACAACAAAGGAACATCATTTATGGCCGACATTGACTACTGAGCAGTGGGTTAATGTGGAAAATCAGCTCAGTGATATGATCTTGAATGACTACGGGAAGAAGAACAATGTCAATGTTGCTTCTCTGACTCAGCATGAGATTAGAGATTTAATTCTCGGCCAGGAGATCCGGGCACCGTCGCAGCGTCGACAGGAGATTGCAGAAATTGATCAGCAGCAACAGGAGCAGTCACAATTGACAGCGCTCACATCAAAGACTCAAAATGTTCACGGTGATGATATGGTTGTGGTAACTACCTCTAACTACGAACAGCAAAGCTTCCAGTCCAAGACTGAATGGCGCAGCAGGGCTATCTCTACTACTAACCTACATCTGCGTGCCAAGCATATTTATGTTTCTTCAGAAGATTTCCGTGAGGATGGAAGTTTCACCTATATTATGCCAAAAAATCTGCTAAAGAAGTTCATTCAGATTTCAGATTTGAGAGTGCAGGTTGCAGGCTTTCTTTATGGAACATCGCCTTCTGATCATCCGAATATCAAAGAGATACGTGCTATTGCGATGATTCCTCAATTGGGTAATGTGGAGTACGTGCAAGTAGCGAATGGAAATCCTGATGATAGTCCACTACTTGAGGGCTTGGAGCCTCTGGGATGGCTGCATACTCAGGCTCGAGAAAGCCCCGTTATGTCGCCCATTGACGTGGCTGCCCAGGCCCGTATCATGAAAGAAAACAGCAAGTGGGACGCAAAGGCGATAACTATGACTGTGTCTTTTACACCTGGATCTGTCACACTTACGGCGTTCTCTTTGTCTCCCGAAGGATTCGAATGGGGTGCTCAGAATACTAATACAGCGGCTCTCAATACACAGGGCTATTCGTCCAAGTTCGGCGAGAAATGCCAATTACTGCTCTCCGATCGAATCAGGGGATTTTTCTTGGTACCTGAGGATGGTATCTGGAACAATGCTTTTGTGGGTGCCGGTTGGAATCCTAGCACGAAGTATGATCTCAAGTTGGATACTCCGCTGCCGTTCTATCATGAATTGCATCGACCTATTCATTTCACATCTTTTAACGATTTGGAAGATAACCAGCTCGAGCTCAACCAACAAGATGTCTTTGCTTAATTTTTTTGTATTTAATTAACTCTACATACTAGTGGTATTTTTTGAACATGAAATATTTATTGATGAAGTTGAATTTGCCTTTTAGATCTGAAGTGCGATTGCTTTCCCCGGACGAGCAGTACAGAAAGAGGACAGAAGTTCACAATGGCGGAAAGGCTGCTCTATAGATGTACATGCTCCCCAGGAGAGGTTAATATGGACACTGAAAGTATAGATGGAAGACAGGAAGAAAGAATGTGCCTATAAACTTCACTACAGTCATCTTCAATATGGACTCCGAATCTAGATTCTTAGCGCACCAAAGTCCGCAGTTAAATCCCGTCTAGGGCATATAAAAGGAGAGGTACCTTCCCCCTCGCATGGTTGTCAGATCTGCGCACTGCTGAAAAACAAGTGAAACGAATAATCTGCAAACATGGGATTTCTTAAGGCTGGAGATGTGGCTGTGATCGTGGGTTCTGCAACAGGAATTGGCCGTGCAGCAGCTCGCCAATGGGCATCTGATGGGATCAAGCTTGCTTTGTTCGATAGTTCTGATCGACTGGCACCTTTAGAGGAAGAACTAAAAGGTAAGACGACTGTGATTACTCAGGTCGGCGATGTGACCAATGACAAGGATCTTGCTGCCTTTAAGGAGTCTGTGTTCAAGCAATTGGGTCGAGTCAACCTTTTGTTTCTGAACGCTGGAATTGGGCCCCAATCTTCCTTCAGCGACCCCAAGACTATCAGGGCTATCTTTGAGGTTAACTTCTTTGGCGTTGTCAATGGTGTTTCTGCTTTTATCGAGGAGATCAAGGCCCAGACGGTGGAGTCTCGTATTGTTATTACCGGATCTAAGCAGGGCATTACAAACCCACCGGGCAATCCAGGCTACAATGCTTCCAAAGCTGCAGTCAGGTCGTTTGCTGAGGGTCTCTCGTTCTCCTTGCAAGGAACGAAGTCAGATGCTCATCTTCTAGTCCCCGGCTGGACTCATACGTTCCTGACTGGAGATAGAGGCATCGAAACTCCAAAGCCATCTGGTGCATGGGCACCGGGCCAGGTCGTCGAGAAGCTGAACGACGCTTTGGACAGTAAGGAGTTTTATATTATCTGCCCTGATAACGACGTAACCTTTGAGCTTGATGCCAAGCGCATGCTTTGGAACACGCAGGACATAACTGAGAAGCGTCCTGCTCTTAGTCGATGGAGAAAGGAATATGCCACTGAGTTTGCTGAATACATTAAAAAGAGCTAAATAGAAAATGAATTTTTGATTACATTGATGACTTTATTGAAAAACGGCCATAGATTGCACTGCACAGTCTAAGCAGCAGCGGAGAAGATATCTGCGCGCCCCATATTAAACAAAAAATTCGGATCCTTTCATTCAAAAACTTAAAACTCAAAAATTATATGGCTGATTCGGAATCAGTCTCTGCAGAGCCCTCACAAGCTGCCGACTCGGCACTGCACAAGAGACAAATATACCGTCAAAAGCAAGAAGAGAAGCGGAAAAGAGTCAAGGATGTTCGCTTCGAATCCAATGAAGCTGCAAAGCTGCCAAAGGTATGATGGATTCATCATCGAAGGCTGATCGACACACAGTTAAGCTGACTTGTATACGTTTAGAAAAAGTACTACAGACAGAGAGCTCACTCCAATCCTTTCTCGGATCATCAGCTGGACTAGTAAGTTGTTACTTTCATATCATCAAGTTCGTTGAAGGTATATGAGAAGCAAATTATCTAACTGAGAATACAGCCCTGCCAGCCCAGAGAGCATGGATTGGACTAGGCCGTATCCTATACTAAAGGAAAAACCAGAACTGGGTGTGCCGAGTATCGCAGACATCGGCTGTGGATTTGGCGGCCTTACAGTGTCATTATCGACAGTGTTTCCAGACAAGCTCATCCTAGGCATGGAAATACGAGCCCAGGTCACGGAGTATGTCGAAGACAGAATAATCGCACTACGCCAGACAAACGCAGAAACCTCGGGCTACAATAACATCGCAGTGATCCGTGCCAACGTAATGAAATTTCTCCCCAACTTCTTCTACAAGGGCCAGCTCGAAAAGATGTTCTTCTGCTTTCCAGATCCGCATTTCAAGCAAAAGAAACATAAGGCCAGGATCATAACTACTACATTAGCATCTGAGTATGCCTATGCTCTACGGCCTGGCGGTATTATCTACACAATTACCGATGTCGAGCCCCTGCACCTGTGGATGGTTCAACATCTCGAAGCACATCCATTATTCGAACGATTATCAAGCGAATGGGAACAACGGGACAAATGCGTCGAGGTTATGACCCACGAGACCGAAGAAGGCAAGAAGGTCGCCAGGAATGGAGGTTCAAAGTATATAGCGTGTTTCCGTAGACTAGAAAACCCACCATTATTATAGGGCTCATCAACTAATATATATATTTCAGTGCGGAAAAAAAAAGAAAAATATCACCACAGAACGGGGGTGTGGTTTCTCTGACAGCGTACATTCCATTGCGAAGTCTTTTTTTTCTGAACTGCCAACAATAAGGGCGCATATTAGTTATATTGCATTAAGGACAGAGCGCATTAAATGACCGCTGCTAGCTCGGGGGCTCAGAGCATTGAGCAGATCCGACTCGCAGCGCTCAACAGCTTGAGACCGCGGACGACGGACTCTAAAGCTCAAACCAAAGATGCAGCAGCGTCCAAGGCTATTATCCCTGAGCCTGTCTCTCAGGACGCTCTGAAGCCTATACTTGCACGATATGATTCTGGTATGTATTGTTTTGCTGAGGGGTCACTTCCATGCGGTTGTACTAATCAAACCGTTTAGAACTTCGAGAGGCTATTGGCGATCTACAGCGACTGGGTTTGAACTTCAATCAGATCCAAAAACAGGGCAAGGTAGATGCATATTTCCTGGTCCAGTGCTTTAAGAGGTTTAACTATAATGTTCCCTCATCTGCTATTACTGTACTGCGCACGCCTCAGGTCACTACGATAGTCACTAACCCCACCACGACGACACCTAATAACAATGGTACTAGTACCACCACCACCACCATTAGCCTGACCGACTCCACTGCTTCTGAGCAGCCTATCAAAGCAAGCATATCAACCGATACATCTGCTCTGATTGCGGCGAGGCCTGGGAATCCTCAATTGTCCTATGCACCACCACTCTCGTCTGCGACACCTCCTCCTCGATTCGGAAGCGACCGCTGGTCTGGCCAGCTAGAATTTGACATCACTGACGAAGAAGAAAATGATGATGCAGACCTTCCATCGTCAGCTCCTTCAGGCCTATCAGGGCATGTAGTAAGTCATAGCACCCTACTAGAAGCCAAACGGGAGGAGATCCGCCAGCTCCAGGCCAAGTTAAAATTGCATGAATCGAAACAGAACGCTTCGGTGACCTCATCCAGCCCTGCAGAATTGACTCCTGTTCAAGCTGTAGAGGTACCCAATGAGCCTGTGCTCAAGTCAGGCTCCAAAGCTGCACATAGATCTCGATTGGTAGCCGAACCGGACAAAGAACCCATGGATCTGGATGAGGTATTGCCAAAGGGAGCTATGGACGTGAGGCCTTCGGAAGATGTGATTTCTCCTAATACGACGTCTGTTTCCAGCGATGTTACAGTACTGCCCACCACGATTATTTCCGACCACCAGCAATTGGATCTGAGAGGTGCGTCACCGACTCGTGCCCTGGCACTCCAAAGTACGTTTAATGGGATTATGAAGAGACAGAAAGAGCTCGAGTTGCAGAGAATCCGGATGCAGGAGCAGATGAAGCAGTTTTCTGTCACTTCTCTTCTAGATGAAGTCAAAGACCTCAAAGAAAAGCTCGAAGAAAGAATATCAAGAATTGCAGAGGTCTCGGAATCAGCGCAGTTGTTGCAAACGAGCTACATTGAAAGCATTGCCGAGCAGGAGAAAGACATAGCTGAATCGATGATGTCGTTATCGAAAGAGCTCGACGTCCTAAAACAATCTTCTGCATCAATAGAAGCGGCTGCGCACATTTCTTCTTCAGCCCAGACGCCCGTGCCTGATAATCTGCCTTCTGAAGAGAGCGACCAGGGAGCATTACATTCCTCTGATATCCAATCTACTCAGCAGCCATCATCATTAATGCCTGAAGAATCGGTAGAATCTGCTCCTATGAGTCTGGATGAAGCATCTCAGCAAGAGCCACCGGCTGCTGAAGATAACACGGAACAAGTTCCTGATTCTGACAAAACTGATAAGACCCTGACTGCTGAACAGATCATTGAAACCATTGTCATAGACTCTGATTCTGAAGATGAGCCTGACTCTGCAGATATCCAGCTGGCAGCAGAAAATCCTGTAGCCTCAGAGTCAGCTGATCATACTGATGCAGTAGACAAGGATGATACTCCTGAAACCACGGACAGTCTTCCAGTACAAGCGCCTTCTCAGATTGAAAAAGTGTGGTCGGCACAATGGAACTTCGGAGAGCTTCCACCTGAATCTATTGATTTTGTCACATCTATCGCTAATGATGTACGCGAATCATATAATTCACACCCAGCTAACAAAAGGCTCCGAGACTACATCGAGAAGAAGGAGAAGAGCATACCGGCTTCGTTGCGAACAATGCTAAGCTCAGCTAAAAACGTTGCTGTACTTGATGACTTAATATGTATCGACGGCAGACTGATGATTGGCCCCGATAAGGCATTGAAAAATAGAATTCTCACTTGGTTCCACGAGCAACCCGATACAAGGGATCACCGAATACATGTCGGAAGTAAAGGCTTGATCAAGGTTATCAATCGATATTTTCTGTGGCTTCGGAGTAAAAACGAGTGCGTTCGTTTTGTCGATAATTGCGAAGTATGCAAACGTCATAGCGAGAAGACTCAGTCAATGTCACTTTCTGCTAAGGTGACACAGGCTGAGAGTGGCAATACTCAGCCCGAAAGCTCTAAGGATTCTGTCGGTCAGGGTGTTCCTACTAATGAATATTTTCCGGAACCTTTGCCATCTGCGTCACCCAAAAGTGATGAATTGATGGATATCGAACCTTCGAGTATATCTGCGATTACAAGCAACAGTGATACGGGCTTAGCAGTTGAAACTCTAGCTAAAAGACTTTATGAGCCTGATGAAGAAACCAGCGAACCACCGCACAAACGTCCACTGTATTATATTAAATATGTATGCGCTCGTGAATCCTTTGTCTTTATACTTTCGATTCTAACGTTCTTAGGACAAACCAAAACGGTTCACGCCATATGATAGCTCATTAAAAAGATTCCGATCTTTTTTGTTTAGTCCTCTGTTTTTATCGAATGTGGGCGAAGCTGGTTATAGGTCATTAACATACAATTCCCGGATCCCATATCACGCATGTGCATGCCCGCTTGAAGTAAACAACAGTGACTGTAATAGGACGGACTGCAAGAATTGGCATTTGTCAAGAATGGGCACTACCGGTAAGATCTTGACTACACTATTAACTTGACATTATATCTAACTCTGTTTAATAGATCAGGATATACTGCAGAAAGTGGCTCGTGCATACCCATACGAAGCCGATAAACCCTTGGACCAGTATAAGGAAAAACTTGTTGCATTATTACGAAAAGATAAGGAACTTGAGTTTGGAGAGGTTGTTCAGCATATCATGGACCTTCGCCTGAAGGAAACTCCTGGAAAGTTTCTTGATTGGTTCAGGATGAACCATAAAATTCAGAAGAATATCAACAACAGCATAAGCCATGAAGTGCCATCAGCTTCGTCTTCGCGGCGTTCTGTTCCTTCTCTGCCACCTAAGCCACAGCTGCGATCGTCTAATTCGGAGGAGCATTTCTCTGACAACTCAACTGGAAGCAATGCCAGTGATCGTAGAAACCCCAAGACTATTAGTAGACAAGGGGCTGGCTACGCGAGACCAACACAGACAGCTGGACAATCAGCAGCTGCTACGTCTCAATCTCCAGTTCAACCTGAGCAAACTTCACTGCCATGGGAAGGGGCATGGTAGTCAGGCTTTTTTGATGACATGTATAGTATATCTAATTGTTAATTGCATAGTAAAAGAAAATGAAGTTTAATTACAGATAATTGGAACACTGCTATATTTACTTTCGATGCAAGACATATATCTATCGTTGCTATCCTAATCATCATCTTCAAATGGATTATTTGTATCATGATCCAACACGCCTGGTTCGCTTCGTCCATTTAGAGGTTTGTATGAGCTTCTGCCTAGTTCAGGGTCAGATCCACCATTGGCACCACGGCTAAAGATTCGGGACATGAACCCAGATATTACACTTCCCTTAGGCCGATTGTTATGCTGAAGCTCGGGATCAGAATGTACCGATGGAATATTAGAAGATCCCAGATGAGTCAAACCAGTGAAAGCAGGCGAGGTACTCAAAAATGGATTTGTACCGCTCCCACTTTGCGATCGCTGAGATCTCGCCACAGCAGCTGCTGACGGCTGCAAGGTAGCCGAAGGACCACCCCCCTCAGGAGGGTGGAAGGGTGGCTCAGCATCTTCACGATTGAGAAGAGACTGAGTGTCATTGGAACCACTGGCCATAGACGAGATTGTAGATTTATCCCCAAATAGTGAGTCCATGTCTTCCAAGTGTACGCCCATAGTCTCGGGGTAAGTGAAGTATACGACCACAAAGGAGCACACACAGAAAAATGCATGTAGTAGGTAAAGTCTCCACTGGATGTACTCCTGAAGAATAGGCGTCATTTCTCCCACAAGCCAGTTGAAAGCCCAATTTGAAGCAGTAGCCAACGATGCACCCTTCGCTCGCACAGACAGAGGCATGATCTCTGAGGGATATAGCCAGGGTATTGGGCCCCACGAGTAACCAAAAAATGCATTGTAGATAACAACAAAGATAACTACCATGGTCGGAGTGTAAGAAAGCTTGAGGTACATGAAATATGAAATCAGACAGAGCGCTATTGCCATCACAATAGCACCCGACAAAAGAATGATCCGTCGACCCCAGCGATCAGAAAGATACCAGGGAGGAATGGTAGATAATATATACACAATACCATTTATTCCTGTCATGAGGATAGCATCACGACCAACCCAGCCCGCTTGTTCAAATACTAGAGGAGCGTAATAAGAGATAACATTTATACCGTTCAATTGCGCAAAAGCTTGAGATGACATTGCGATAAGCACGCGCTTCTTATATTTTCTCCACATCTCTGCATATGAACGCTCCCCCTCAAGCCGATGGATTAGTACAGTCTCTTTGATATCTCTGAACTCTTGACGTGCAACTGGGTTAAAAACATCACCACCTCCATGGAGGTTTGCAATGACAACCATTCCTTCTTCATCGTAATCATTGTCCAACAACCATCGTGGAGTCTCAGCAATGATAAAGGACCCAATCACTAGAAGAGTACCCATCACACACTGCAAAAGAAGTGGTAGCCTCCAGGAAAGATCGCTGTTGATATAGCTACATGCATAATCAACCCATACCGAAGATGTATAACCCAAGATGTTACCGGTGAATTCTATACAAGCTAGCTTGCCTCGATTATGAGGGGGCGAGATTTCCGATTGATACACAGGTACAATAGTAGACAACATGCCAACGCCCACACCAGAGATAACACGACCTACAATCATGAGTAGCATGCCATTTGTAAAAGATTGGAATACCCCACCAATTACAAAAATAATCGCACCGTAAAGAATTGTTCTACGACGACCAATTATGTCACCGATTCTTCCCACAACTAAAGAGGATACAAATGCACCAACCTCTAGAATTGCAACCATGGTTCCGAGTTCTGCTCGGGTCGGCTGGTTGAAATAATCTTTAAAATACACTCCGGTAATAATACCGGACATCACACCTTGATCATATCCGAACAAAAACACACCGAGACTGACGAATACACTCGTAAAGTACAGCAAAGGCTTGCCAGTGAGGCCTTTGCCTTTACTGCGTCCAAGAGTCATTATAAATGCAATAATTTGGTCGCCCAGAGTCGGAGGCTGCGGAATAGGTTGGGGAATATTAATATTAATCTTAGATTCTTCCCGTGATGCTGGACCAGAAGTATGTCGATGCTTCAAGAATGAATGACTAGCCTCGCTATCGTCAAGCTCGAAGCTTTGCAGACGTCGGATAAAGTCGTGATCTTCACTGTCGTCGTCTGACCTCCTCCTGCTGCTGGAACCGTTCTCAGCAGTCGTGGCCGCAGGCTCGGGTGCAGAAACAAACGAGTAAGATTGAAAGGGACTACCCAGGCCTGGTTTGCCAGATGATGGTGCTCCAATCACTGGCAAGTCCAGATCGGACGAGGAACGAGGGCTACTTGATGCGGACGCCAAATCGTACTACTGAGTGCCGTCACCTCCGTGAGACACTTCGAAGAAGAGATGAAAGATAAAGAAAAAAAAAAGCAAAAGAGCGACGGCAAGTCCAAATAAAAAATATGTAAATAGATTATCCGATTAGAACTCGTGAACTCCTTGATCTACTGGAGAACAGGATAATCGGCACATGAACAATGCTAAACCGCCCAAATTTTTAAAGACCACACCAACGCGTAAGAAATAACTGGCTTTTGTACTGTGAAAGAATAGTTAGCAATGAGAAACAAAAACAATACCATTTAGTAGAGATCGCCAACATGGTCGAGTCGAAAACCTCTCGTCAGCATACTCGATTCCCCCCACACATAAGCTATATCAAGATAACGGAAAGGCTGCTGCAGCACTTTGAACTTACCATGAAGCTTTTGAAAATAACTTGGTCTGCAAAAGTCAATCTCCAGCTCAGGTTACCCTTAGTCAAATATTACTGTGAAATATGCAGGAATCTCACTAAACAAGAGGGCTACGGCTGAATTATCGACAAATGTATGAGAGGTGTGCCCTTGCGCGTTGTATTAGGAAAGGATTAAAATGCAAGCGACGAAGGAGGGCCATCTAAACGAGAAAAGCTTCTGTGGGTGTTTCTGTAGCAACCAGAATGACATCACACACTACTCGCGCTAGCCTCTCCCCAATATCAGAATATAAAAACTATATGGAATGGAGACTGTAGATTCTACTAAAAGATGATACAGGTCTATATGGACGTGGATCACAAAGGTATTATTAGCGTACAATTGGAACCTATGAACGAAATCCACAAATTGTGGTCAGTGTGCGAGCTTTACTTTATGACAAAAAAAACCTTTATATTCAAGTTATTATAACTTATCTGCTTATTAAATATATATTATATATCAAGCGGCGACGAAGACCTTAATCTTTCTTTTTGGGTGGCACAACATTCCTAGCAGACTTCCTAATATAGGAGTTGATAAAAAAGTTGACAAACAGGTATGTCAAGGGAGCCAAATACGAGACATTGAAAAGTAATGCAAATGACTGGCCAGGATCCGACACACATGCACAGTAACTATCAGTTTTGGGGTTGAAATAGTATACAAACATGTGCAGGAATGCAAAAGACCCTCCAAACACAAATTGAGTGATCTGTGCAGTGGTAAGGGCCTGCTTAAGAATCTTCGGAACGGGGATCTTCAACGAAGACAAGGTATAGTAGAAGTACATGATGGTGTGAATCAAGGAATTGAAGACGACAAATATCCAAATAGGAGGAGATGCGAACCGGATTCCAGCCCACATGGAGAACATGGCGCCAGCATGGTGGTACGTCTGCAACATGGAAGATTGTCTTCCCTTTGCGAGGATGATCATCGTATCAACCACCTCATAAAACTTGGAAAGGTAGAAAAAGAAGCCATAGTAGCTCAGTCCTCTGCCCCATATTCCGTCGTTAAGGTCACACAATGATCTCCAGAAGCCGCCGCCGGTGCCAGGCCCCAAGAGACCCTCACTGCCACCTCTCAGGAAATTATCCACCTGGGCGCCTGTGGTGCCAACACTAACCCCGATTCTGGCAACTTCATACACCGTGCGATAGATTGCGGCAGACATGCCGTAGCAGGTCCACGCCGAGTACACACAGAGGCCAATGTTGTGGGCCAGCACCAAGAACTTAAACAGCCAAGTATTGCACAACGCCAGAGGCGTTTTGTTTGTTCTTCGGATCCTATTGGCCCAGTGGACCGAAGTGGCATAGATCAGAACCACTGCAATGGGCACTCTCACGTCCATGAAAAACGAGAACCATGTAGCAAGCAAGGCGCCCTCTGGCGGTCCGGGCGGCACCTCAAGACCCTTTGGCCACTTGAAAATATGATCTGGAGGACTAGCAATGTATGAATTTAAGGTTCGATTAGGAGACACCATGTCGTCGGTACTTTTGTATTACCCAAAACTTTATATCGCGGAATCAGCAGTAGCAATGATAAAAAAAACCCTGCGCCAGTAATAGAATGACGAACAGAGAATCAGACTAATATCGCAAAAAGGAACTGCAATTCTCAAAGGACAGGGGAAAATGAAGAACCTGATGAAGTCAAAGTAAAGCTCAAAAACAATGGGGAAGAAGGAGGAAGAGGAGGAAGGGAAAAATTATACCACAAGCCCTTAGTGCCGGTTCTGGGTGACCTAACCGGCGTTACGATACCTATGGCTAGGATCATCTCCCCTCCCCCCAGGGATCAGTTGGGGTGGCCAGGGAATATTTTTTGGAGCCGCGCTTTAGGATGGGCCGATCTGCACGTCAAGACCTTCGGTGTGTGCGAGGGATCTGGGTGGGTTTCTGTAAGAGTATTACTCTAAATACAACCCCCCAATGGAGACTCAGTGTTCTAATAGTGCAAAGACCATTAAACCTTCTTGTATGATAAGTTTAATAGTGTGTTTAATACGACAAGCAGTGGTAGTTGCGCTTGCCTCGGATCATGCAAGAGAACAACCGTTTTCCATACGTTCCGGCGGGGAGGGGGGGCAACCTGTGGGCTTGTTGGGTAATGAAACATCCCCAAAATAGTCAGTTCCATGCGTGCGCGGAGTTGGGTCTATCACCACAGAGCAAGCAGCGCAGCAGATTAAAGCAGCGGTCGATCATTCGCATATGGAAGCGGGAGAGGCCCCGTCAGGGATTGAGGGGCGCGTCAAATATGTAGAACTGACCAGTAGTAGAACTAGCAGCATTGTGTGATTGTACACAACTGAGAGATGATAATAATAGACTGCGTGGTTTCAGCTGTTGCAATTAGGGATACAGCTGTAGCTGGGGTTCTACATACGATTTATTATCCAGCACATAGCTGCGGAAGTTGTGTACAGGAGGAGCAGAGCGTGCAAAACCCAGCTGTGATTGTGCCCTATTCGTCCACGTAATATCCCAAATGACTGGTTTTTCACAGCTTCAATTGACATCCAATTGATATCTTATTACGTTCTATTCTGTAGTCCCAATATTTAAGCGTAGCTCAGCGCATGTTTAGCCCGCGCCTAACCCTGATCCAGCTTAATTTTTCTAGTTTTAGTCACACTTCTACCGAAATTTTCCAACATTGGGCGTTTAGAGATATCACACACCACTACTCTTATCGAAGGACGATAAAAGTTAAAAAAAAAACCATGTCTCCTCATATGTCTGATAAGAAGCAGTCTGGAATTGCTAGAGTTCTGGGTTCTGGTAAGTTTACTCATCAATTGATATGAATTGTTGTTTCAAAGTAGCGAGAGAGATCTAACAGATTAAGCTACGGCTGGAATTGCTGAACTGGCAGTGTTTCATCCAGTATGCGCGTGCACACACAAGAGTGTGAATTTCTTGAAGGAACGAAATCTAACGTCGGCTTTTTCAAAAATAGGTTGATACTACTGCGAAGCGATTGATGAGCAATCACACACGAGTAAGTCGTCACCACCATTTGGAGGCCATTCTCATTAAGACCCCTAGGTGACTAATCTCTACTAGGTCTCATCTCTATCAGAACTGAATAAAGTCGTGTTCAGAGATCAGGCAGAAGCATCTGTTGGAAAACGTTTCGTCTCGCTTTTCCCTGGTCTGGGTTATGCGGCTGGCTACAAAATCCTCCAGCGGGTCTACAAGTATGGCGGACAGCCGGTGGCTAATGAATTTCTGGGAAACCACTTTAGAGACAATTTCGAAGCTACTTTCGGACCTAAAAACGGGAAAGCCCTCATGTCTGCTACTGCTGGTAGTCTAATTGGCATTGGCGAGATCGTTCTTCTCCCTCTCGACGTCCTCAAGATTAAGCGTCAAACGAACCCCGAAGCATTTAGAGGCCGTGGCTTCCTGCGAGTGATTGCAGATGAGGGGTTCGGGCTTTATCGTGGCTGGGGTTGGACTGCTGCTAGAAATGCCCCCGGAAGCTTTGCACTTTTCGGAGGCTCTGCTTTCGCGAAAGAATATCTTTTCAAACTGGAAGACTATACTGCTGCTACCTGGACCCAGAACTTCGTCGCATCTATCTTTGGTGCCTCTGCATCTCTGATTGTTTCGGCTCCCTTAGATGTTATCAAGACTAGAATCCAGAACAAGAACTTCGAGAACCCAGAGTCTGGTTTCACCATCCTCAAAAACATGGCTAAGAATGAAGGTTTCGGTGCATTTTTCAAAGGCCTAGTACCCAAGCTTCTTACAACCGGTCCTAAGCTTGTCTTCAGTTTCGCTTTAGCTCAGACCTTGATCCCGGCCTTCGATAGACTACTGCCTTCTAGTGGATCCAGTCCAAAGAACTAAAGTGAAATAATGGTATATCCCTTCTATCAAGGGAGATTGTATATATAGATGTGGTTATAGAACTTTTAATTCTTCATTTTCTTTTTTGCCTAAGAAGATTCTCTAGGTTGTAAGGGTTATATATGAACGGTGTGTGTGGTGGTGCAGTGCATGGACTGTTAGACTTTTTGTTTACGTTCTGTTTCTCACAACTCCACCACCTCATCGAACCTTTACCCCAGACAAAACGACCCTGACAGCAGATCTTGTTTCAAGCTAAAGAGAAGTATTTATTAAACTACCTTCATTCATTTAAGATATATTTGCTTTTCTATTCTCTATATTTGGACCTACATCTATTTTTACGTCTTTCTATTGTTTTTTTAAAGAAACACATATGTTAACAGTTTACGCGCTTTGAATAACTGACACAAACCATTCTGAAATGCAATCTTCTTCTTTCGAGTCTTCTCAGGATTTGCATTCCAGCCACTTTGCCACTAAAATCGTGGATCACCTTTATTCAACCGAAGAAGATGACTCTTTGTGTGATCCGTTGGGCGCGTTTAATGTCCACAAGGAGATGCGCGCTAGACCTGACAAGCTACGTGGAGCTTTCGAGCTTCCATTGGCACCTATTTCCCAACCCCGTCTAAACAGATGGGAATACAAACATTCCCCGGTGACTGACGATGGCGTGTCGTCTTCCTCTTTGTACTACGCAGGAGGTATGGAGAGTAATAGCACTCTCTTTGGTGTTGAGGAAGATAAGGATCCCATGGATAACAACTCCTCTGAGGGAAGCTCCCGCGTTGCCGGTGCCGGCCTCCTGAAACCATCTCTTTCTGCCACTGGCGCATCCGTGCATTATGAACATTACGATATGAAAATGTGTGATTCCTACACGAACCAAGCATTGGAAATTGAGCGTCTCAAGCTGGAATTGGACGCTGCTACCAAGAAACTGGATCAATTCAATATCCACCAGGACTATCAATATACCAATTCTAAGATCAGTCCTCCAGCTCCAGTAGCTGTTGCTGCCACCCTTCCTGTCCAGAACCGAGCATTTGATAACTCACCCAGACCGAACTTATTTAATACTGACATGGACCAAGCAAGAACTTATCATCTAGCCAACTCCAACTATCCCCAGCTTTTAACAGAAGCACCCAATATTTGGACTACACCATGGCTCAAAGGATCTTCGCCCTCATTTCCAAAGCAAGCAGACTTGGGCCCATGGGAAACCACTCCTTCCACAATTGGAAACAAGCAGTTTACTTCAGATTCTGCATGGTCGGTAACAGATAATACCGTTAAAATACCTACTTCAATTATACCAATTTCAAGCGCAGCTGACCCGGCTCGCCCTTATTCGTCGAGAAGCAACAATGAAGATGATATCGACTTGACACAGACTAGCATGAGTACCACTGAGGTAAATCAAGATCTATTTACCTGAATGATCTCATCATGTATCTTATTTTTTTCTTGGAAACTAATGTGATTCTAGGTCTTTTATCCAATCAACACTTATAACGAGTCTTTGAATTATCGCAAGCTCTTGGAGCGCAATATCAGCTGCAACTGGCAAGTATGTTTTAACGAGCACAATTATGGTATACCCTCACTCACATCGTCTCAGTTCATCGTTGACAGGATTGTTCTAGATAACGATCAGCAGGCGTCGATTTTCTTGCAGCAAAAATTAAAGATTGCTAGCGAATCGCAGAAAGCTGGCATCATTGCCGCGATTACCAATCATTCTTATCTATTGATGATCAACAGGTTTGGCAATTTTCTCGTTCAAAGGTGCCTCGAATATGGTAAGTCACAGCAGATAGTCGATGTCGCGAAGGGAATGTTAGGAAGAGTAGTACAGCTTTCCATGGATCCTTTTGGCTGTCACGTCATCCAGAAAGCCCTCGATTGTGTTGAACCTAATATAAAGGTTCAAATTATTGAAGAGATGCTCTCCAGTGTTCGTGAAAGTATCACTCACCGTTACGCATGCCATGTATGGCAGAAATTATTTGAGCTTAGATGGTCAACTTCATCTTTACAGTTTGTTCGACGCGTCAATAAAGAGCTTGAGGGCAAATGGCCTGAAGTCTCTTGTGGTGAAACTGGGAGCCTTGTAGTTCAGAATATTTTCGAAAACTGCACAGACGAAGACAAGCGACCATGCATTTCTGAAGTTGTTAATAACATCGACACCATTATTCGTGGCCAATGGGGCAACTGGGTCATTCAACATATGGTCGAACATGCAGATGAGCCTTACCGTTCACGAGTCATTGATTTTGTCATTGCAGGCTCTCCTGTCTATAGTGTTGACCAGTTTGCCTCTAAAGCGGTCGAAAAGCTTCTTAAGCTTGGAGATCCTAAAGTCACTCAAGCTTTCTTGGACAGGGTCACCCAGAAACAGCCAGGAAGGCCCAGAATCCCTCTAATTGATAGTATGAGCTGAGCACTTAATAACTCTTCTTCCAGTTTGTAACTAACAGTGAATTTTCTAGTTGCATCCGATGCACATGGAAATTATTTAATCCAGTATATTCTACAAAGTGGAACACCTGCGCAAAAGGATGAAGTATCAACCCAAATTAAAAAGCATATGGTATCGCTCCGTGGCTCCAAATGGGGTAGCAAATGCGCGCTTCTTATCGATAAGAATCGCAGTAATACCAGTCTAATCTCTCTGCGTAACAATCCAAAGGATGTGAAGCAGGGCAAAACCAGTACTTGAGTCTACTTTGACCCAGTCTCACGTGAATGCCAAACTGACTTTGTTCTGGTTCTTTTTTATTTTATTACTTTACTTCAGTATTTGAAGACATTCGTCTAATTAGTTTTTTTTTACATTTACATAATAAATTACATAGTCCAATATATTACAATCGAATAGCAGTCACAACGGGAAGACTATAATATTTGGCAAATTTATTAGCATTACAAATTCTATTTACCGATAGACTAGATCCAATTAGAGTAGATCGGAAATGGAGCCTGCAGATCAAGAACAAAACTTGTATTCGTATTCTGTAAATGACCTACACGCCACACGCGGCCATACTGGTCATATGTCGTCGTTGTTCGTAATATTTATTGCTTTATACTGTTATTCTCTTTCATTTAGCCATTTCATTAACATGAGTTACTTTGCCTACACAGTTATGAAATGGTTACTGTGCCGCAAGTCCGCTCACTTGGGCATCTGTATTCCGAATTAATATATCATAGTTGGAGTTGGCTTCTGCCTGCTTCTGCCTACGCCATCAAGTACAGTATTCAGGTGTGCAATTCTGGCTCAGCAGGTATGCGTGACGCGAATCCGAAGCAAGTTTGTAGCAAAGGTGCTAAACCTCTTGTCAAAAGAAATACTGGGGAAAGCGCATTTGGCCCACTTCATATGGTGCCACAAATGTACCCTAACCGCAACTGGTTTTCTATCGACTCTCCCGAATCGAACTTTTTATGGCTGGAATTGGGGCATGCTGAAACTATGGCAGCAGCAAGTATCCAGATACGATATAGGAAAATCGAGGTTTCGATTAGGTCATGCACGAAATCTGTCGACTTTGTCAGAACCGCTCACACTTGGCTGGAATTCAAAAAGTCGAGCATATGAAGCTCCGCAGTTGAGGCTAGAATTGCCCACTAAAACCTCTGGAAAGCGAAAGAAGGCTCCTGATTTCAAATCTAGTTATAAAGTAATTGGAGACTATGAGCAGAAGGAGACCTATGTCCGACCTTTTCAAATTGCTTTGGAGAGGCTCGACTTCAAACAGGCTCGTCGATACCTCACGAGTATATCAGCAAACTTGGACAGGCTTACCACAGCGACCTGCTTTTCTAGACTGCTGTCAGAGCTACCTCTGGAGGAACAATTGGATCTCCTTGATTCATTTCTTGCAGAAAATGTTTCATTCAAGTCCGTTCCCGTTGAGGCTGTAGCATTCGTTCTGCACAACGCTTGCCAGATCAAGGATCCTGTAATGAGGAATCAGATCGTCTTATCACGACTAATTGGTGCAATGCATCAATATGGCGTTGATCTGGACCGTGTCATCAGGCATGAAGATATAGTCTCGGAGAGAGATAGGCAGCTGATAGAATGTATTTTGCCCGGCACAACACATGATACTTTGCACGAAATTTCATTAGACGAGCATAGGCCGGTAGAAGCCAAGAAATATATAACGGCACATGAAATTCTATCTATGCAGATCCCTGGCATTGATTCTGCTTTCGATCGTGCTGCGCTACAAAAAAGCCGTGTCAATGGAGATACCAATTATAGAAAGTTATACCAAGACTTGGATGCACGAGGAAAGAAGCGATTCGACAGAATCTATGATAGTTTCAACCAAGAGCGACAGATGCTTCTTGAGGTGCAAAGCAAGGTTCCTATAGAGAAGCAGGAGACCGGCAGATCAATTACAAAAGATCTGCTATGGATCTGGAAGCAAGAAGCGCATCAGTACTTGAAAGATTTCTATGGTAAGAAAACCAACACAAAGTATAATTATGAAAATACTTCTAAGGTCTTGTCTCAATTTCAGGACATTCTGGAGAATGTTGGTATTGCCAAAGTTGCCGAAATCATGGCTGTACGCATGTTTGACTTCAGTATTTATTCCACGCAGAGGCTGCGTGCCAGTTCGCGACATATAGCTAAGCTGTCAGTGGACATGGGTAGAGAAATCCAAACAAGTCTCATAAATTCTTTTTTAAAGGGACGTGCGAAGTACGACCCTGCAGCAATTTCAATCGTCCGGAACTACTACGCGAACAACTGGAATGTAGATGGGCACAAGGCCTTGACTCATCACGATATCGTACAACTCGGCTCTGGGCTATTGGATGCTACCTTAGATTTATTTCATGTATCTGTTCGAGATCCAGAGACATGCATCACTGAGCTAAAACCAGCTTTTTGGCGGACTTTCGAGATTACTTCGTCCAGCGTTATTGGTATTATAAGACCAAATGATGCGTTAATTTCAGTACTAATGAGTAATGAAAGCACAAAGCATTCAGATACTGTCGTCTCTGAAGCGCTCCCAATGCTGGTAAAGCCGCGTGCATGGAGTGCGTATCAAGATGGAGGCTTTATTTATACTCCATTATCTCTCGTAACGGTCCAGGGTAGTGGTGCAGCTGAAGGATCAGCCTACGTAAAAGCAGCGATGACAAGTGGCAAGCTGGATAGATTTCTAACTGCGGTAGACGATGTTTCGGGCTGCGCATGGTCAATAAATTCTAAGATCCTTGAGGTAATTTCGGCCCTTTGGAGTAGCGGAAAAGATTTTCTGGACATTCCAGGCATCCCCGAAGAACTTCCTGCTGGAATTAGTATCTCTACTAACAAAGAGCGAAGAGAGCGCCGTCGTCGGCAGCGTACATACACTGAAAAGAGATCGGCGAGGATTTCATATTCTCATATGCTGGAAGTTGCACGATTGTATGCCAAACATGGAGACAGAATGTATTTCCCCTATCAGGTTGATTTTAGAGGTCGGCTGTATCCGGTATCGTCTTCGCAATTGTCTCACATGGGCCAGGACTCGATTAGAGCATTATTTCAATTCTGGTATGCTAAGCCATTGGGTGTAACAGGTCTGAGCTGGCTTAAGATACAGCTAGCAAATGCATATGGAGCTGATAAAGTTCCTAATAGTGAGAGAATAAAGTTCGCTGAAGACCACTGGCAAGATATTCTCGATTCAGCCGAGAATCCTCTTGATGGCCGCAAGTGGTGGGCAAGGGGTTCTTCTCCATTTCAGGCCCTTGCTGCCTGCCTGGAAATCAGAGCCGCAATTATTTCAGGCGACCCTGAAAACTTTATGTCGCGACTTCCTATCAATCAGGATGGCTCCTGTAATGGTTTACAGCACTACGCGGCTCTTGGTGGGAATTCTGAGGGAGCTATGCAAGTCAATATGACTAGTCTTCCTCGCCCACAAGATATTTATTCTCATATAACGCATCTAGTTCAAGATCATATGCATAATGAGAAAGGAAGCGTGGTGACTGATGCTCTACAAGGAAAAGTGACTCGCAAGGTCCTTAAGCAGTCAATTATGACCAGCGTCTACGGAGTTACGTTATATGGCATGATTAACCAAATTCAAAATCGTCTCGAGGAGATTGAAGGACTTGTAATCCCTCAGCATAGGAGACTATTGTACAGTACTTATCTTGCGAAAGTAGTAGAGACTGCTCTCAGCCGCTCGTTTTCTGGTGCAAATGAAATCAAAGCATGGCTATATAAGTGTACTAATCGCATATGCAGTTCTATGCGAGCTGACTATAACGGTTCTGATGTTGTGCCTGATGCAGACTTTCTGGACAAGTTTTTGACGTCCGTGATTTGGACCACTCCTCTTGGATTTCCCGTTGTGCAACCATACCGCCAATTCGAAAAAATGCTAATTCGTACCAAGCTCCAGACTATCACGTTACATAACCCCTTTGTGCCTGCATATGTTGATATACCTAGGCAGAGACAGGCAGTCGCGCCAAACTTTATTCATAGTTTGGATTCTACTCACATGTTGATGACTGCTTCAGCGTGTGTTCGAGCGGGTCTGGCCTTCGCATCTGTGCATGACAGTTTTTGGACCCATGCCGGCACTGTGGATACTATGAACCTCACTCTTCGGCAGTGCTTTGTAAAGCTGCATGAGAGCAGTCTAGTCGAAGAGTTATATCGAGAGTTTGTATATCGGTATGATGGCTATTGCCAACTAGTTCGTGTTCAAGCTGGAACGGAGGCTTCCAGGGAAATTAGACAACTCAGGGAATCGTATAATATAGAAGAGGGAAGCAAAAATGGTATACTTCGACATGAAATGAACTTGGAGTTTCAAAAATGGAAACTCAGACGTAAGGGAGAAGACGATACAGCGATATTGACGCCGAGCTTAATCGTGCAAAAATATGGTGAAATCTGCTGGGTAACGAAAAGTCCAACCAAATCTGCTGCATGGATAAAATATAATGGAGAGGCAGAAGATAGTGATGAAGCCAGGAGAATAACTGGAACAGACATTTTAGTGCCAATAGTCATACCTAAATGCCCGAACCGGGGTGCCTATGAGGTTAGGCAGGTACTGAATAGCGAATATTTTTTCAGTTAGATTTCAATTGTAAATACTGTAATATGAAAAATACCTAATTAGCTATTACTGTTGTGTTCTGGGGGCGGTGAAAATGTATGTGTAGAATTGTCAGAACAGAATTATTTTGGGATAGATTTGACTTTAATCGAAGGATCTTCCAGCCAGAGGCTCTTACCCTTCTGCTTGATTCCATAGTATTCCTGCTTGATATCATGACTCTTGCTGAGAAGATCCATCCACTCATATTTGTAATCACCTAAGAGTTCATCATCATAATTCTTGCCAGAAAGGTACTCACGGGCAAGATAATTCATCTCGATAAAGAAAAATACCCTTTCTGAGGGTGCGGGGCCAATAATATGGAAATATCTCGGTCCTCTTTCGGCTAGTCTTTGCTCTTCCCATTTTTTCTGAGCTTTCAATTCTGGTAGAGTAATTCTATTTGTCCATAGTAATCCTGCAAGGAAAGCGCTCTTTTCCCATGACATGTACGTGAGAGTAAAGTTAGCAACACCAATGAAAGCAATACCCGGGTTATACATATCAAAAACATGTTGATACAATCCAGGAACATAGTGTCCATCTGTTCGAGGTCTTATCTTGCTGAGAAACGGAAATGAATAAAAATAGCCGGTTGCGAAGATTAAAGTGTCAATATCTTTCAATTCTGTACCATCTTCCAACACAACAATATTGCCCATCTTGATCTCCCGGATAGTAGGATGCACAGAGATTTCTTCTTCTCTGTCATCAAAAATAGTGGGAAATCTTGGGTGAGTATGCTTCTGCGAGACGTGAATAGGAAGCTTTGCAACAGGAATAGCCTGGTTAACAAGATCAATTCCAGTCTCACTTGAACCAACAATTAAGATGCGCTTTCCTTCAAATATTTTTGAATTGCGATATTCAGAGCCATGCAAAAGCTCACTAGTCCATAACTCTAGGCCCGGTACTTCTGGAACTCGAGGAACATGATTATGACCTACGGCAACAATAACATGATCAAATATCTTCTTATTCCACATCTCAGTCCCATCAGAAGAAAACCTTCTTAGCGTAAGTTCGAACTTGGCGTCGACCTTTTCTACATTCTCAACAGCCGTATTATAGGACACAATATTGTCGAACTTATGACTCTGTGTTTGGATCTCATGAATCAGTCTTTTGGAATCAACATATGGTTCTTCGGCCGTGCCCCAAGGGAACTTAAAAAAACCATCCCCTGACATAATCCGACCAGGAATATTAGTCTGAAGATTATCATAAACAGGCGAAGACGTATAAACATGCTTGGATACAGTATCTCTGGTTAGCGGGAAGGGTCCCAGTGGAATATCAGTCGGAGGATCTACGTCCTCGGGCCGAGCAGCTGGAAACTTTGGAGGAGTGCTAGCTTTCGAATCATACGTCCACACACCTCCAGGCCTACTATTTCTCTCAAAGATAGTTAATTCAAGTTCAGGCAGTCGAGAAAGAGCACTAGCACTAACGATCCCACTGACGCCGGCGCCAATTATAGCCACCGATTTCGTGTCAGATCTAGCTTTCTTCTCGAACACTTCAACAGGTGTTGGAGCTTCCGCCCCGTAATTAGGATAAGTCAAGTATCCCCTTACTCCATGCGAATAGAATGTACTCCTGTCATACGGGCTGAAGTCCCACCCATTATGGACACGATCTATGAGATCTGGATTCGCAATGAATCTTCTTCCAAACACAATTGCGTCACATTCACCATCTTCCACTGACAAAATCGAGGACGAACGTGTGAACCCACCTGCCCCCAAGAGTCTGGTAGGAGTATGGTCGGGGTTGGATGGTTTCACCTCCTGAACCAATTTCTTGAAGGGATTCAGCGACAGATCTTCAGGCGGAATACCTTTCCTTAGCAACCGGTCAAGGTTCAGCTGAACGTCCAAGTTTCGAGATGTCCTTGGACCACTAACATGCAGATATCCAATACCTCTTTTAGCTAGAACCCTAGAAAGATAAAGAATCTGTTCCAAAGGTTGAGACCCATCGGTTTCGTGGAAGTATGAAAAGGGACTCAAGCGGATACCCAGTCGTTGATAGCTCCCAAATACCGAAGCAATATCGTCTGCAATCTCCAACACCAGCCTTGCACGGTTCTCAGTACTCCCTCCGTATTTATCAGAGCGCTGATTGATGTTATCGTGGAGGAATTGATCTAGTAAGAAACCGTTACCAGATAGGATCTCAATTCCATCTGCACCAGCTTCCTTAGCTAGCACAGCAGCTCGTTTGAACTGGGACTTGATTCTCACAATTTCATCGGTTGTCAACTCATGGGGTGTGCCGAAGGGCTCTCCAGCATGAGCATTAAGCCCTTGCTCACCCGGCAGACTTGAAGGAGCGCCGGAACGATATCCTTCGGGTGGATCATAATCAATCTCGTCCTGATAGTTATCGAAAGCCCATTTCACTAGACTTGGAGAGCTTGTACGGCCGGCATGAAACAGCTGAACGTAGAAATACGCACCCTTTCTATGAACTGCGTCAATGATTGCCTGAAAGCCTTCTTTCTGGTTTTGGTTGAATAGCCCATTGCCATAGGGCCATAGAGCTTCTGGAGTTCCAGTAGTGGCAGATGAAATGATCAGTGATCCAGGACGCGCTCTTTCCTCAAAGTATTCCACGGACAGTGGTCCGAATTCGCCAAAAAAAGATCTTGATCTGCCCAATGCGGCATGAATCAGTCTATGCTTCAAATCTAAGGACCCTACTTTCAAAGGTGTCAGAATTTTGGCACTGGCAAGATCGAACCCTTCCGGCAATGGGCGGTCGTTTTCAGTCACGTCCGTGAAGCCGGCTGACAATCCAACTTTGCCTTCTTCAAGATTTAGAACCATTTTCAGTGTTCTGCTAATCAGACTACATGTCTGGCACAATCTACTTGGGGTTATATACAACTATGTCTTGATTTGTAACGCTGCGAATACTAGCGATATCGGCATGCGTTTTGGATAAAGAAAAATTACACCATTCTGCTCTAAAACTTACAAGTTTCACGCTGGGGGCAGTTTCGGTGTCTCAAAACCATGTTTTCTCCGGTATTTCCTTGAAATTCGCTCTCTCTTGCAGCTGCACTCCGGGTTTAAGAATTCTTCAGCCGATGAGCAGCTGAGTACACGCAACGACATTATGTCGATCACCACAATTTAAAGATTTCTAGTATGAAAAGTCACGAGAAAGGATGTGATTTACTAGATTTATGGCATGGCTCGAAAAAATTAGTCGCCTAAAATAAATGTTCAGAGCAGCTAGTCTCTTATGATATGTGACTTAGGCATGGAAAAACGTCGCTAGTCAGCCGTATACGACGACGAAGCCCAAGTATAAATATGGTACATTAAGGCCAATTAAAGATAATAAGCTGAAGAATAGTGAAATGTCTTCTGAATCCGCAATTGAGAAGCAGGCGGTGCAGCTTTCATCGCTCGAAAAGGATGATGTTCTGTCTGATACAGGTTCAGGTAGTGACGTTGGCCATCATTTGGATTCTCACGTTGAATATAGCCCTGAAGAGTATAAAAGAGTTCTAGCAAAAATTGATGCGCATATTCTTCCTGTCATGATGGGAGTGGGATTCTTACAGTACTTGGATAAGAGTGCTTTAACATATTCAGTACTCTACGGTCTTAAGCAAGATCTGAATATATCTGATAGCCAGTATTCCTGGGTGAACTCCATATTCTTCTTTGGATTTTTGGTTTGGCAGTTCCCGGCAATGTATCTTTTTCAGCGACTTCCAGTTGGTCGATATATTGCGGCAAAGGTGTTTCTATGGGGGGTTTTCTGTCTCTTAATGGCGACGCCCACGAACTTTGCAGGACTTGCTGTACTTCGATTTATGCTAGGAGCAGTGGAGTCTGTTATTATGTCTGCTTTCGCGATTGTAATCAGCATGTGGTACAAGAGAGAAGAACAGCCATTGCGTAACACAGCTTGGTATGGTACTAGTGCGATTGCAAATATCGCTGGAGGGCTATTTGGGTATGGCGTTGGCCATTTTAAACCTATAATTGCACTATGGAAGTGGCCCTTTATTATTTGTGGTGCTCTTACTGTCGTATGGTCAGCCGTGGTATTTTTTCTTCTGCCCGATAATCCCACTGTAGCGTACTTTCTGACCGAAGAAGAGCGCAAGATAGCGGTTGCCCGAGTGAGAGATAACAACACAGGAATCGAAAATAAACATTTTAAACCGAACCATGTAATCGAGGCTTTGAAAGAGCCGCTAGTGTGGTTCATGACAATCTCGACTGCCGCAGGAAATGTACTGTCAGGAATCACAGGTTATGTTGGGCTGCTGATCAAATCATTGGGATTTACTACTCTGCAGTCTACGATTTTGGCTTCCATTCCAAGTAGTTGCATACAGCTTGTGGTAATGCTTGTTGGTACAACTATTGCAGCGCGTGTCAAGAATACTAGGATACTAGTCTCACTGGTCTGTAGTGCTGGATCCCTAGCTGGTTCTGTCATGCTATATGCCATTCCTACTGAACATCGGTGGGCATGTCTTGCTGGCTTCTGGATTATGCTTGCGTTTATTCCCACTGCGTTCATTTTGGGGCTTGGCATGATAGCGGCAAATATTGGTGGCCATACCAAGAAGATTTCTTCCAATGCTATATTTATGATTGTTTATTGTGTTGGAAATATTGTTGGACCACAGCTATATAAGGCCCCTCCCTATAGAGAGGGACTTCGAGCGAATATTGTGGGATTAAGTGTTGTATTTGTCATGAACATATTCACCTTCATATTTCTGATTCAGCGCAACAAACAGAAAAGGAAGTACCTTGAAGAAAACAGGACTAATCTCGATCCTGATGACTACTCCTTCCAGGACAAGACTGATCGAGAGAATCCTTTTTTTGTGTATGTTCTATAGTTCACGGTTATAGGTCTCACCTTAATAGCAAGTGTAGATAATTCAGCTGTTAAAAATTTCAATTAATAAAGCCACCTTCTATCTCCTCACTTGGCTTGTGTTCTTGACTTGTGTTCTTGGCTTGTGTTCCTTGACCTGGGATCAAACTAATGAACTGTAGCCCATGCTAGACATTCACCATGGGTACAACTCAGATGGATGGCACGCAGGGTCCACCTTTGAACATTCCATACCCTAAATTTTGGCTGGAACTCAGGCAGCTTAGGGCTTAAGGTGGCCTTAAGGAGGGCTATTGCCACAGGTATCTCAAAGACAAGTCACTGTCCGAGCGTAACTTAAGTTAATACTGGATCCGAGATCGGATACAACGACATGGAAGAGCTGAGATGCTATGCTTCCACAGAAAGCAGACGATACTAACATAACTTTACGCTCACGCCTATTTGAATTCTAGTTTCTCCAAATCTATTCTAGGGAGTAAGTGGAATGTGCTGAAAACAGCCAGGGGAGCGGAAGCGACACATATCAGAAGAGCGGATCGCTAGCCAAAATGGTGAAAGATCAGTGGAAAAGTGGAAAGAGACTCAAACCATAGATTACAACCGTTTAACAATTCATCTTCAAATTAAGTCTAATAAAAGTTGCAAACCACTTTGCTCTTGTGATGCTTTCTTTAACAGGCCGCTAGGGCGACTGGTCGACCCATAATACTTCGAGTGCATAGTGGGCAAGGGTAAGGAGGTATGTATTGAGGCAAACTTCAGATTTCTACTTTTCTCCACCCAACCACCACTCTATTTTGTCAGCTTCTCGATCGAAATCGAAGACTGGATATATCTATATAGCATTGTTTACTATTTAAACTGGATCGGATCTTATGTTTGATCTTGAAAGAAATAACCTTTTGAAGGAGTGTTGATCAAGGCCACCTGTGAATTTCCAAAGTCTTATACAGGCTGTCAGAGCGCGAACGTTGCCGATTAGTTTTGCCATCCCGAAAAACGTCATCATAAAGTAGGTTGCTCAGGATTATCTCTTAGTATTTCTTTAGTTAGGTTGAGTGAACTTAGAACTAAATCGTCAGAGTGGTGCCTGCGACTGAGTTTAGATCGCAGTACGGGATAGAAGCGTTTTTTTGGTTTATCTCATCCTGAAGCTAGATCACGGGTTTAATCACTATTACTTCTGAAGCTCGGTTTTACTGACCGTTTCTTCTTTGACTAGGCTTGTATTTGTGGATTATGTCTCAGGAGGAATTGGATGCTGTTCGCCGAGACTATGCAGCTTCATTGGAGGAACTGACGTTCAACTCGAGACCAATCATCACCAACTTGACAGTGATTGCAAACGAGAATATTGATGCTGCAGAGCAGATATCAAAAGCACTCGAGGAGCATATTGCCAAAGTAAGTACCCATGATCTCTCGTTATGTGAACACATTGTACTGACTTGATTCTTTTAGTGTCCCCCGGCATATAAATTGCCCGCCCTATATTTATTGGACTCTATTTGCAAAAATGTTGGTACACCGTATACAGTCTATTTCGGTATAAACCTATTCAAAATTTTCACCGATGCATATACTCAGGTTGCTGAGTCTATAAGGAGAAAGATGTTCGAGCTATTTCAAACTTGGAAACAGATTGTGCCGAATACTGGAAAACCTCTATTTGCTAGTGAACCCACGAGGAAAATTGAAAATTTCCTGGTCGCAGCTAGAGTGCAACAGCTGCGTTTGCAGCAGCTGGATCAGAGACGGAAGCAGGCTGAGCTGCAACAGCATGTACAACAGTTTATGGCCAACGGACCTATGCCCCAGTCATCTCTTCTGATTGAAGTCGATAAACTTCTCGAGCTAACAAGTCAGAGGAAGGCATTTAATCCTCAAGATATGGATGCTAACGAGCAACTTGCAATACTAAATCAATTGAAGCGAGTACTTTCCACTCAGGCACTGCCCTCTAATATTTTGCCGGCTATTCAGCAACAATTAGTATCATTCACAAAGAAGGAAGTCGAACGACTGAATGATCAGATACAGCAACAGAATCGAGATATGAGATCAACACCCTCCTCGACTCCAACACCCCCACCATCTGATGCGGGTGCGGGTGTAAATGCTAGTAACCTGCTAAAAAATATCGACCTTTCAAAACTTGCTATGCTGAACATCCGGCCTGGCTCAGACAATCGAAACAACAATGTCGGTGCCGGATATCCTTATCCACCTGCTACTACTGGAAATAGTAGCTCTATGCCAAGTCAGATAAATCCCTCTAGTTTAATAAGCTCCCTTCAGAGTGCTGGCTTGCTGGGGCTTGCAAATAATAATAACGAAGATAGCAGCATTGGTCACATCACACGAGGTGTGTTGATGAACGTTCAACTAACAAGCAACTCCCTTCAAAAACCCCAGTTGCATTTAGTCGATCTATTGTACAAGAACATTTCCAAGCAGTGTAGCACGTGTGGAAAAAGATTCCCGGATGATCCTCCGGGTCTTAAGGCAAGAGAGGCCCATTTGGATTGGCATTTTCGAGTGAACAAACGTCTTCATGAAGATGGTGTTGTTCAGAGTCGTTGCTGGTATTTGACTGCCGAGCGTTGGATAAGTTTTAGGGATGAAGATGAAGTATATGGGTCAGCGAATGTTGACGAAAATGAAGAAAATGAAGGTAGTTTTGGTGAAGACACTATGCACACAGCTAACAACGGATCGAAGAAAAGTAATAAGGGATCTAAGAAGCAAAAGACTAAGGTTAAAGAAGATTTCAACTCCAAGTATGTTCCTGTGTCAGGCGACAAAGAGCTGTCATGTCCTATCTGTCAAGAGAAATTTACGTCTGTGTGGAATGATCAGGCGGAAGACTGGGTTTGGATGAACGCTATAGAGGTTCAGGGAAGAGTATTTCATGCTTCCTGCTACTCGGAGTCTCAGTCTTCTGGTGGGGATCTTGTTAAGCGAATATTAAATCCGCAAGAGTTCATTAAACCGAAGGCTATTTCTGCGAGCACAGCAGCAGTCGGCTTGAGGCCAATTACTAGCTTACTACCTCCTAGTATGGACTTGGGTGCTATTTTGGCCAGCACTAAGCGCAAGATCGATGATGCTGGGATTGAAGAATCTGAACAGAAAGTGAAAAAGGAGAAAGTATAATAACATGTTAACACATCTTTTCATAGATTGCATTTTTTTAGTGAGCTAGGTTACGCTATACTATATACAAATAAAATTTGTTTCTTCTATTTTTCAAAACAGCTTAGAATTGAAGCCCAAACCTTTTTGGGCTGCTGAGAAGCATCGATACCTTTCCAGATCCCCGTCTTCTTGTAATAGTCAACAACTGGAGCAGTCTGAGCATGGTAGGTCACCAGGCGCTTTTTCAAAGCATCTGCATTGTCATCCGATCGCTGGATCAATGGCTCACCAGTAATGTCATCAGTCATGTCGGTCTTTGGTGGGTTGAAAATCTTGTGGTATGAACGGCCACTAGCAGGATGAACGAGACGACCAGTGATTCGGTCGATCAATAGCTTGTCATCTATCTGAAGCTCGATGGCATTCTTCAAGGGTGTCTTTCTTTCCTCCAGCATAGAATCAAGTCTCTCAGCCTGAGGGATGGTTCTTGGGAATCCATCAAGGATGAATCCAGTTTGGCATTCCTTGTTGTTTTCCAGCTCATTCCTGATCATGGAGACCATGATCTCATCTGAAACCAATCCACCTTGATCCATGATTTTCTTCGCAGCCAAACCCAATTCTGTCTTTTTTGCAACCTGGGATCGAAGCATATCTCCGGTAGCCAGATGACAAGCACAGAACTTGTCCTTCAAGTTAGGCGCTTGCGTCCCTTTGCCAGCGCCAGGCGGTCCAATTAGAACCATCCGAAGCGAGGCTGCTGCATCATTCTTCTTTTGAGGCAGAATAGCATCTTTCGCTTGGCCTTCCAGGGTTTCAATCCTGGACTGCAGCTTAGCAACTAGTTGTTTCAATTCCTCAACTTCCTGGCTCATTGCGAATTAACCCTTTTATAATGTCTGTGGTTTTGTTCCAAGCACGCACACTTTCTTATATAGATACTACCGGGCGCCCGCCGAAATTTCAGCCTTTGAACCGAAACGAAAACTTTCAGATGGCTGCCATGACAACTTCCGCCTAATGAAAATTAAAACATCCCGATATCGGAACTAAAGAAGTTTTACACAGAAACTTGGGGTAGCTCTAGTGACAAAAGTCGTACAATGAGTGAGGATGCAAAGCCTTCTTTGGCTGCTGAAGCAGTTCTGAAGACCTCCGAATCTATGCCGGAGGGTTCAGTTAAGGTGTCCGGTGTGGATTTTGACAAGCCCGAGAATAAAAATATTAGAGCCTCAGATTTGATCTCCAGCATGAAAAATATGGGATTCCAAGCCACATCTCTTGGAGACGCTTCAGATATTATAAATGAAATGAGAAACTGGAAAGGTGTGAATGAGGAAACTGGTGAACCACAGAAATGTACTATCTTTCTTGGGTACACTTCGAATCTTATCTCCTCAGGTCTTAGAAGTACCTTGAAATACCTGGCAAAGAACAACATGGTTTCCGCTATAGTTACAACTGCTGGAGGTATCGAGGAAGATCTGATTAAATGTCTAGCTGATACTTATATTGGCAAATTCTCATTACCTGGATCAGGGCTGAGAGAGAAGGGATTGAATAGAATCGGAAATCTTTTAGTGCCCAACGATAACTACTGCAGATTCGAGGAATGGATTGTTCCTATACTGGATAAAATGCTGGAAGAACAGGAAGAAGCATTTGCCAAGCATGGCTCAGAGGCTGCTAATGATTCAGATTCGGGTGCATGGTGGACCCCATCAAAGGTAATTGACAGATTAGGGAAGGAAATCAATAATGAAGATTCAGTTCTATATTGGTGTCACAAGAACAAGATCCCTGTTTTCTGCCCGGCACTGACTGATGGGTCAATTGGCGATATGCTTTTCTTCCATACTTTCAAGGCATCGCCTAAGCAGCTGCGAATCGACCTTGTTGCTGATATTAGAAGAATAAACTCTCTGGCCATGGCCGCCCCTCGTGCTGGTGCAATCATTCTGGGTGGCGGTGTTGTAAAGCATCATATTGCCAATGCATGCCTTATGAGAAATGGCGCAGACTATGCTGTTTACATTAATACTGGTCAGGAATTCGATGGTAGCGACGCTGGCGCCCGTCCAGATGAAGCTATTTCATGGGGTAAAATTAAGGCAGATGCCAGAAGAGTTAAAGTATACGCGGATGCAACCCTTGTATTCCCCTTGCTGGTTGCAGCTACATTCGCAAAAGAGTGAAGTTACACTAGCGCCAGTCCATAAGCTATTATTTGCAACAAAAAATCATGCGAAGTCTATGCATTACATATATAATTATCTCCTCAGCTTCTCTGAGCAATTTGTGGGATCCAAGGCTTAACCTTTGGCCGTACAGTATTGTAGCACACGTAGGCACCCTTTGTGCCAGTAAAGTTCTGATAATTGACTGTCGGTGCAGGGTATGCGCGCTTAGAGACGCTCTCCAAGGGAGTCTCACTTGGAGGTACATCCACTCCATAGCCTAACCAAAAGTGCCAACCAGGCTCTACCTGTGAAATGTCTCCATAGAAATCCTTATATTGAACCCATCGAGTTCGCACTTAACTCTCCCGTTAGACTTCATACTAAAAGACGAAATAAGAGACCCTACTCAGAACATACGATGAATTTCATCTTCTTCCGTATTCTCAAAATACTTGTTTCCATATGACTGAAACGGTTATTAGTTCACTGAAATAAAAATTGTAACCCTTCTGCCATTGCTTACATCAATGCCCACCAGCCTAGTGAATTTTGTTAGATATCCAATTCGACCTCATCACAAGTGAGATATATAACATACTTTCCGGCTTTCACATCACCGATACCCATCATCTGACGGTAATAATCTTTAAGACCTACCCTCCAGATGTTCCGGACAGTTCTACCTAAGGTCGTTGACATCTTTACTGCAGTGGTTCGTGCAACATGAATTTCCGGAGCTTTTATTGGGTTGTGAACCCGGTACAGGGTAAGTCCATGTGAGGCTCACCTGCTTAAAGCGCCGCACGTTTTCGATGTTACCAGTCAAAGAGACATGTCATTGCAATAAATTGACAAAACAAATAGACCCGATGAGCACCGATAAAGAGTAGGACTCAAAGCAGATGCATGACAACATTGAAAATAAGCTGTTTCTTGAAAAACGATAATACACGATGGCCGCTATGCACCACCACCTTTGGACGACTCGCTGACAACAGCATTCTACTACTAGCTGATAACTACAATTTGGCATTAGCAAGTTCGAATAAAACAGTAGGGGTCGCAACCTTTTATTCTTTATGAACAGACGAACGTGTAGATAGCTGCAAGAAGCCTAACAGTCATAGATCGAAACAGATCACTAGGAGATATGGATATGCTCGAGCAAACAAGACGATTCCGTGTCATAAATTGAAAATATAAGAGAAGAAACGAATCTTCAATTTGGCTTCTGAGTGGTCAACTCTTTGCGACATGTTGCAATAAAAAACAATTCTAAATTTGGGCACCCCACTCTCCCATTGTGATAGAGCACGTATTACCTGCATATATAATCAGTACTAAAATCAATATCCTTTGTTTTCTTGCTTCTCACGACTCTAATACACATCTTGCAATTGAGCCTTTTCACTTCAAAGTATTTTCAGCTAACACTTAAAACAGAATGGACAACAGCTTCGGTCTTGTAAGTGCCAGGGACACATTCAAGACAATTAAAGGCTAACTGTTGCGTTCCAGCCTGCATCTAGATCAAATCAGAGTAGCACAGCTCCCTTACAACAATTGAGCCGTTATAACTCGACTCCTTCTCTTCGGACAACCAGCCAGCTGGGAAGCACAAACTTTTATAGTTCATTGACAACAAAACCTTCCTATGACTCCATTGGATCCTTTCAATCTCTAAGTTCTGGCACGAGCGCCGGCAGCTCTGTGACAGGTAGCAACCCCTGGGCGTCTTCGCAATTCGGAAGTTTCAATGTTCCTGCACAACAACTGATGGAAAACTCTGGTAGCAGACACAGCAGTCTTTTCAATGATGACTTTTCTCAGGGAAATGACAAAGCGAATTTATCCCAACCTCGTCAATCCTCGGATTATTTCAGAGACTCGGGTAATCAACCGGGACATCAAAACAATAGAATGACGCCGATACAAGCAACGGCAGAATTGACAACAATCGATACCAGCGCATCATCTTCCAAATCAAACAATAGTTCTGGTACAAAGGCTACTAGCATTCAAATTGATAATGCGGTCGAAGCAGCCTTCCGCAACATGGCCAAGGCCGTGGAAGAGAAAGATCAAGAAATATCCGATCTGAAGCTTCGCATGGAGGCAATTCTTACTGCTATTGCTGTCGGAGGTATCTCAGAGAATGAGAAGTCAGTCCATGCAATGCTCGCCAACCATAATATGGATCCAGACGAAATGGCACATCGTATTGTTCTCAGACTTAAGACCCTTAAAGAAGAGAATGAGATGCTAGGTGTAAGTACATTGCAGATTTCCAAAGCTTCGTTTATATCTAACCAAAGTGTCCCAACAAAAAAGAAAATGCTTTCTCATGGTCGTGCTGCACAGAAAGAGGTCGAACTAGGAATTCTGCGACGCGAGAACGCTATGCTCAAAGAACGCGTTGAAGGTATGGATGTAAATCTGAAATAATGACAGGACACACAATCTTAACCCCTCCTAATAGCTATCGAGAAGAGAGAATTTTCACCGACATCTGCTTAGGTGCTGTAATGTTGAATCTCATAGCTGTATCCCACCGTTGCCCTTATTAATATTGAATCTATTAAAAGTATCATCGACTTCGAGTTCAGCTGGGTCTTTAAACCATTCTGATTCCTGAACCTCTTTCACAAGATCCCTGATTTTAGTGTCATCATTATCACGAAGCTGGGGGCTGGATGGTGTAAACTCTAAGTCATCTTGAGTAATGTTATCATTGCCGGATAAAGATAAAACAGCAAATTCGTGCCCATTCGAGCCAACAAGACTAGGAGATCTGTCTGGCACCCAGATAGCAGTCACTGAGTCAGGCTCCTCAAAGTTCCAGTTAACAAAATATGGCTCTTGGGATTCCGAATCCCAGATACTTGTAGATTTCGACTGACTGAAATTTGCAAGCAGAGTAGATGAATCAGCTGCCCACCCAACTGATAATACCATGGCTGGGTTTACCAACACGGACAGCAAAGTAAAGCTCTTGGTTTCAATGAGCGACCAAATCCATATGACGTGTGGCATTGAATCTACCCTTGTGGCTAAAAACCGGTGATCAGGCGAAATTTCCATAATCGCAACGCCCCCAATCGTGCCGTCTTTTAAATAAGAGGCAGCGACATATGGAAGTCTCAACAGCCTATACTGCAGTTTACCTGACGCAGATGGCGAGGCTTCCCAGACGCAAACACCATCATGTATAGAACCATGCTTCAATACAGCAAATGGTTTGAAACTTGTGAGGTCCAGGCAGCTTACATTCTCATCTTGGCTGCCTACCAGAAGAATTTCTTTACCAGAGTTTTCATACCATTTCAGCGTCACAACACCAGGACCTCCTCTCTCAATCAAATCACTTTGTGGCCCATTGTAAGTACTGACGTATGTTCCATCCATGGCCCATAGAGAGACATGGTACCCCATAGCAGGGTTATCTGCTGTCACGATCCATTTACCGCTCGGTGACCACTCAAAACACTTGCAGTCAAGAGTACCAGAGAGCTGGAAGCGAAAGAGAGAAAATTCACTCTCTTTCAATGTAAGTGTTTCAATGGCATCAATTGTGGAATCCCGGACAAGAAACGAGAACTTTCCCGGAGCTGGCGACAAAACCCTAGGGGCTTTAGGATTAAGGAGTTCAACGTCAATTCCATCAGATGTCCATATAGAGACTTTCAAGTTGCCTTTGGAGAATACGGCAAGCTTTACAGCTTGAGAAGTTCCATCTTCAAATTCTGCCGAAATCCACTGGAGTTCCGCTACATCATCTTTCCCCGGTAGAATAACGCACCCGGAATTCTGCAGCGAATCAGAACTGTCGATGGAATACGTCCGAACTTCATCAGATGCAGCTATTGCTAAGCGTTCTTCATCGCTATACCGGATACATTTATCCCACCGTATGATAAAAACGCGACGCGCTAACTCAGGAGGAAGTTTTATGAACTGCTTTGGGGCAAGAGTAGCGGTACTTCGGACAATTAGCCGCGACCCTGTTATATAAGCCAGATATTTGCCCGAGCCAGATATCTGCGGCGCGCAATGGACTGTATATGAGAAATTCGATGTAATCATGGGCACATTGTGGGGCCTCGAATTGTAAGTTTTGGGTGCAAACTTGTTAATCTTTTGATCTATATGGAGAATGGAACCCTTAACCTCGATACGTACGACGAGTCTCGCATAGCGGGGCTAGTAAGCTTAACACATCAAATTATATTACATTTTATAAGATCAACAAATTCTTATAACTAATAACCTTGTTTTTCTTCAGTTGCCCAGTTTACAATTTCGTCTTTGCTGAACTGCGTCTGCTAGGTCCTTCAAAACACCTACTGTAGTTTCCCAGTCGATGCAAGAATCAGTAATTGACACTCCATACTCGAGCTTCGACTTCCCACCGTTAGCTGGTGAATGGACATCCTGCCTGCCTTCCTTGATATTGGATTCAATCATAACGCCACAGATACCAGTTTCTCCGTTGATAAGCTGCTCACAGATACTCTTTGCAACAACGGGCTGATTTTTATAATTTTTAGATGAGTTGCCATGAGAGCAGTCAATCATTATTCTAGGACCAGGTTTCGATGAAGTGATAACCTTGGCTTTCTCCAGTTTTAATTTGGCTTCGGCAACTGACTCTGCATCATAATTTGTACCAGTCTTACCACCGCGAAGGATTACGAAGCAGTCGTTATTTCCTTCAGTTCCAACAATGGCAACAACACCTGGTTTTGTGACAGACAAAAAATGGTGAGGGTTGCCAGCAGCTCGCAGTGCATCGACTGCAACGTCCAAGCTACCATCAGTGCCATTTTTGAATCCTATAGGGAAGGACAGGCCAGAAGCCAGTTCTCTATGAAGCTGACTCTCTGTGGTCCGTGCGCCAATTGCACCAACAGAAAAAAGATCGGAAAGAAATTGAGGCGAAATGGTGTCCAGCATCTCACCGGCAATGGGGAGCTGCTCAGTGAGCTTGACAAAGAGTCCTCTGGAGATCCTCAGGCCTTTATTGATCTGGAAAGATCCGTCGATCTCGGGATCATTGATCAGACCCTTCCAGCCTACTGTAGTTCTCGGTTTCTCGAGATAAGCTCTCATCACAATGTGAAGATCCTTGGTTAGAGTCTTCGCCAGTCCGCTTAATTTCTCACAGTACTCCAACGCAGCGGCAGGGTCATGAATAGAGCATGGCCCCACAACGACCAGCAGCCGGTCGTCTTTTCCGTTGAGAATATCGCAAGTCTGATCGCGCCCTTTGATAATATTACTCCGAGCAACATCAGAAAGGGGGATTTCATGCTGCAACAGATCTGGGGGCGTTAACGGGTCATAACCACGGACTTGAAAAATCTAGTTAGAAAATCGTGTGATCGTGCTACTCAAAAGTTCTCAGGTTTCGTACTTCTCCAGTCTTCGGATTTACTCCTATCACCGAGATGGGGATTGTCAATGAACATCTTATGATGTGGATCTGGGCCCTAACTTCTGTTAGAATTGCTGACTTCATCTTTTGCACTTGCAGTGCTTTGTCAACTTTACACGCCCTGCCATCCCTGAGAGGAGCCGCGGTAGGACCGCCGAAAGAGCCTCTCCGACAAAAGTCCTGGTGTATCACAGAAGTGTTACATACCGACATTTTGTTAGCTTTTATATCAATAATTTAGAAATTATTCAAAGTGTTATATAACGCCGAGTTGTTAATAAAAGCAAGAGATGAGTCAAAAAATTAAGTTGGTTTAGGTCTGAAAGAAGAAGCGACGATCCCAAAAGCCTCGTGCCCTCCTGCAGCGCTCGGACCATCATCCAATGGTAGACTGAGTGTTATTCAGCAGGACCTACCAAGGCTTGAAGACAAGTTTAAATAGATAAATATCGGCTTTCAGATGTCATTTGTATTTACGTTATGTGAGCTTCAGGTCTGTGATTTTCATCAGTAGCTGCTGCGTTTAGACAGAGAGTAAACTAAAAACACTAAAGCTACAGCTCCCATTGACACACTGATTCTTCAACGGCTTAATTCTAGGACATTCCAATTACCAGAGCAAAAGACTATAGGCCACCACCGCATTTAACTTTTTATGTGTTGGTCGAACACTTTCTGTCTCGGTGGTGGTGCGGAGGAGTGTGAACGGATCAGTGTGTCACAGTGCGTGATGATGCGAAAGGCTCCTCTCTATGCGGGATCAACTTGAAATTTATATACGCAAATTCCCAACGGTGCTCCAACAGAAGAAGTATGCCTTCAGTATCAGATCAGGTCAGACAGGCAGCGCCAGTCATAGACGGTGTAGTATCTGATTATGCTGCTGGATATGTCCAGAACATTGCAGACTCGGTTTCTGATCCGGCCTTTGCGCATAGCCTAGACATCGACCAAGAGGTTGATTTTATTACCGCTCTGCTCGTAGACGCTGGCGCCGACTCTTCAGCTATAGAGGATCTTCAGAAGCTTCTCGTGAATGAACTGAAGGAGATATATTCAAAGAGTGCTCCTGGGGGGGAGTTTCGCGAAAACGGCGGCTCTAGAAAGCTTGATAGGGATACTCTGCTTTCAGCCCAAAAGAGAAATAACGCCCTTGGAATGTATGGAAGCCGAGACAACACAGAATTGGATCTTCTTTCAGGAAGAAAGGTAGAGTCCCGCGTAGACAAAAAGAAGCTGGAGAAGGCTGAAAAGAAAATCGCTGCAAAACTGGCGAAGCGTGCTATGAAAACTGTCGAATATGAGGCCTCCAAGCTCCTTATTGCAGATGATACAGAGGATTACGACAACTTTTTCTTAACCGTAAACCCCTTGGAACTGGGCGCTTCTCAGGGAAAAAGCAAGGACATCAAGATCGACAATTTCGATCTATATGTTGGTGCTGGACAGAGGATTCTGTCGGATGCGTCTTTGACTCTGGCATACGGACGTAGGTATGGCTTAGTGGGTCAAAACGGTATTGGAAAATCGACTCTTCTCAAAGCTTTGTCGAGAAGGGAGCTCTCAGTCCCTACTCATATTACTATTCTATATGTGGAGCAAGAAGTTACCGGTGATGATAGCTCCGCATTACAGACAGTGCTAGATGCGGATGTCTGGCGAAAACATTTGCTCAAGGAACAAGACCTCACACAAACTAGAATAACGGAAATATTGGCCAGTCGTGACGAGATATCTGATGATAATGACCCTGTTGCTCGGGATTTGGATGATGAACGAAGCGATTTGGAGACAAGTTTGAACGAGATTTTTGAGAAACTGAACTTAATTGAAAGTGACAAGGCTGAAAGTAGAGCAGCCTCAATTCTCTCTGGATTAGGTTTCTCAGTAGAGGCACAGCAGCAGGCAACCAAGTCGTTCTCGGGTGGTTGGAGAATGCGTTTATCCCTTGCCAGGGCTCTTTTTTGTAAACCAGACTTGTTACTTCTCGATGAGCCGTCTAATATGTTGGATGTACCGTCTATAGTATATCTCGCAGACTACTTACAGTCTTATCCTTCTACTGTGTTGGTTGTATCACACGACCGAGCATTTTTGAATGAGGTTGCAACTGATATTATTCATCAGCATTCTGAGAGATTAGATTATTATCGGGGTTCGAACTTTGATTCTTTCTATGTTACCAGGGAGGAGAGACGGAAAAATGCACTACGGGAATACGAAAATCAAATGGCTTATCGAAAGCACCTTCAGACGTTCATTGATAAGTTCAGATACAATGCTGCAAAATCATCAGAAGCCCAGTCTAGAATTAAAAAGCTGGAAAAGCTGCCAGTACTTGAGCCTCCAGAAGAAGATCAGCAAGTCACTTTTAGATTCCCAGACCCTGAGAAACTGTCCCCTCCAATTATTCAACTACAGAGTGTGACATTCGGATATTCCCCTGAGAAACTGTTACTGAAAGATGTTGATCTTGACGTTCAAGCAGATTCGCGTATTGCGCTTGTTGGCGGTAATGGATGTGGTAAAACGACGCTCTTGAAACTACTTATAGAGCAACTAAAACCCACTACTGGGCTAATATCACGCAACCACAGACTCAGAATCGGATATTTTGCCCAGCATCATGTTGATGGTATGGACTTGAACCTCACTCCAGTCGCATGGATGGCCAAGGTTTTTCCAGGAAAGTCAGACGAGGAATATAGAAGGCATTTAGGATCGTTTGGTATCACAGGAACTCTAGGATTGCAAAAGCTAGAATCTATGTCAGGTGGCCAGAAGTCAAGAGTTGCGTTTGCATGTTTGGGTCTGACTAACCCTCACATTCTTATTCTTGACGAGCCTTCAAATCATTTGGATACAGCTGGTCTGGATGCACTTTCGGATGCTCTGAAAAATTTCAAAGGAGGCATCCTGATGGTTTCCCACGATGTTTCCACTATCGACCGGGTCTGTAACGAGATCTGGGTTTCAGAAAATGGCACTGTAAAGAAGTTCCCGGGAACTATATACGATTACAAGAAGTACATATTGGACAAAGCTACTGGCGCAGGTGTTGTATCAAAGCAGTAGAGCGGGATCATGATACTTTTTAAATATGTATATTACATTGCTACAAGAATACGGCTATTGTAGAGACATCTTCACTTTCCTCTTTCCTGTAGCCTCATCTTTAACGCTCTCTACATAAACGTTGACTTTGTCGAATATTGAGAGGCTTACTTTATCATCCACTCCATGTCTCTTGATATTGAGTAGATACTTGTCTTCAATAAACTCAGCTGTATTCGCATCACCAATATCTTCGAGACGAATTAGTCCTTCGACTCCGAATTTAGGAACAAGAACAACAACACCATTCGAAAAAATTCTAATAATAAAGCCTTCTTGCTTCGATTCATCAGCCTTAAGCACTTGTCCAACGTAATATTCAATGGATGCACGCCCTGCAAATTGTGCATTACGATGTCTTTTATTGATATTCTTGCAAACAGACTCCATTTTAGATTTTTCCCTGTGACTTTGGTGTAAAGGCTCATAATCGATTGCACCCGCCAGCTGTCTATGAGCGACTACATCAGCATATCGCCGGATAGGAGAAGTAAAATGTGTATAGATCTCAGAAGCTAGTCCATAGTGCTTGAACTCGGGGTACGCATAACTTCCTGATGAAAAATATTCAGCCGCTAGCATACATCTCGTAGCCATAATTCTCACGAGAGTGTTGAAAAATGGCTCCTTAGGATCAACACAAATATCCAAGCTATCTGCCAAGGTCTTCGAACTTTCGAGATTTATGGTCATCCCCTTCTTTATCCTGAGCTGGTCATTAAGGACCTCGAAGTTCGTTGCAGGAGGTTGGCCATGTCTACGGAGCATCGCAGTTTGGGGATATGCTTCGTAGATCTTCTTAGCAACACTGATATTGGCAAGCAACATGAACTCTTCGACCAATGAATTTGTATCTACCATCTTTTTTATTTCAACATCACCAGGGTCGGAAGTTTCACTATCCACATGTACTTTAACTTCTGGCGATGCTAGGTTCAATGCACCGGCATCGATCCTTTGCTTTTTCAGTTTCTTCGACAAGTCGAGAAGAATCCGCATACCCTTTGTCAAATCGTCTTGGCTGGACTGATCATCAATTCTAGCTTGGGCCTGTTCATATTCAAATGCTTCTCTTGATTTGATAATAGACTTCGTAAACTCTGTGTTCACAATTTCTGCATCAGGTGTTACTTCCCACAGTACAGAAAACGCAAATCTTTCCACATACGGTTTGAGAGAGCAGAGATCTGTTCCAAGCAGCATCGGTAACATGTCAATTCTCTTATCAACGAGATAAACCGAGGTACCTCTAGCAGCTCCCTCATCGTCCAATGGAGTATCGGGTTTGACAAAATGGGTGACATCTGCGATATGTACACCCACGTGATAATTTCCATTTGGAAGCTGGTAAGCATGCAGTGCGTCATCAATATCTTGACAATTTGGAGGGTCAATACTACAGACCAGCAAATCTCTGAGATCGCGCCTTTTCTTGAGTTGCTCGTCAGCGGTTAAATCAACTGGTACTTTCCAGTCATGTCCTTCAGCCGGAAGGCAGTTAAGCACTGACTTTGGAAATGGTCGATATTCGACATCATGCTCAAGCAAGAGAGCTTCAGTTTCTGCCTGCTGCGACTCAATTTCACCCAAGCTTCGGATAAAATGTCCTTCTGGATTTCTAGAGTGGGCCGGCCAATCATCAACGGCGACAACAATTCGCTTACCCACTAGATCCTTAGCTTTTCGTGTCCTTATTCGGATTCTTGGAACACATTTGTCCATAGGGATTATGAAAATACTTCTTTGTGCATTACCATCCTCTTGTGGAATTGACTGAGGGGCAACATGGCCAACATAAAATCTCCAGTTCCTGCGCACCACTCCTACTACTCTGGCAGTTGGCTGTACACGGAACTCGGCGGATTCATGTTGCGCATGAAGTGCCTCCTGAGCAAGTATCGCTCTCTCTTTATCTGTCATTGCTGCGCCCGAGTCGTCATCGGCGCCCTCTTCACTGGCCACCTGTTCCTCTTCTATAATTTTAGTAGAAGGCTGTTTCCATTGAGCTTTAGGGAGAAGTTCGACAACTACAGCATCTCCATTAAAGCCTCTATTCAGGTTCTCTCGTCCAAGAACAAGAAGTGGTTTGGGGTAGCCTGGTGTTGAGACTGATCCCTCCAAGTAATTATACTGACTAATCGTCAATGAGCCCTGGTGTAAGGTCCCATTCTTGATGCCCCCAAGTAGTCTCGACATAGGGTAATAGCTATTATACAAATTGTCAGACGATTTTCGTAGAAGCTCTTCATCGGAAGTTGGAGCCAAGTCGAGAAGTTCATCTTTGTTGCTAAACTCGCCAAGATATGACTTCAAGGATACCGCGATAATCCCATCTTCAGTGGCCTTCTGGCGATTTGCTCGGTCTTCAGTGATAAGAACTATTTCAGGAGGTGTGGCACTAGAATGAATTGACGCTTTAAGATGTTCCTTATACCATGTGCATACCCGGCGTATAGACCTGTCGTTCTTGTCGTTGATTGTCTCGTTCTTCTCTCGCTCAACATGCGTTTCTCGCCTGAATTCATTATGAAAAACATAAAATCGCTTGTCATCTGCACCAGCATTAGCAAGTGTTCTCAGCCTCTGATAAATAGGCAAGCTTTTATTTCTGACTTCCTCTAAGACCACTTGAGGCACTATCACATCGTAGAAGACAGATTTATGCTCCAGCAGATCAATTCCCCTTAATACTATATTCGTATCGACCACGACATAATGGGGGCCTCTCTTTTCATTTTTATGAGGTGAATCTGACAGAATCGCTTGGTTCACCGTTCCGTTGGCATTCTCAGGTACTGACTGTGGGCATACCTGGCACAGTCGGGAGGAGCACGGTATGTCCGTGCGCAGGTATTGCTCTCTTATGATCTTAGTTACATTGCCACTCTTACTGGATCTGACATAGACCTTGTGCGATATTGACTGCTCCTTGCTGATCGGGCGTTTAACTTTCGTGGACATGTTTGACGCTGATGTTGGAGCTCAGACGGATATTTTTTCTTGCCCGCCGTTTTTTGATATGCCGATCCCAACTAAGCGATTAGGTCTCTTAGTATCGTTAGCAGCTTTCGGCGAGACCATTCTCAACTATGGCTTTTAAATATCTGATATTACTGCTTTCACTTTATGCATATGTTATTATTTAAGTCTTAGTAATTTTAGACCACTCATTATATTCCTTCCTCTTCTGTACAATGTTCTGAAATATGGGTCTTCTTTCGAGCAGGATGTAAGGGCTAATCATATTAGAGATCTCGATATCGCGATTTAGTGACACAAGCTCAGACATCCAGACTTACTTTTGTCCTTTGATTTCAAGTTCTGAAACGGCCTTGTTGAATTTCAATGGCTTGAGATTATCCGTGGACAGTACGGCTCCTAGACATGAGAGGGCTACTCCAACCAAAGCCTCCAGTTTTATCTACAAATGGAATAAAATAAGTTAGACCATATAAATAGGTAGAAAATACAAGGTACATAGCCAACTCACATCGGATGGGATTCCAAGCTCCAGCAATGACGAAGTGACTGGTAGATGTTTCGTGAACTGAGAAAATTCATACGCAGAATACGCGCTATGCAGCAATAAGACCACCGCAAGGCCAAACAGAGCGAACGATGCCACTCCCATGTAAAAAATAAAAGTTTACAGTTGCTTGACCGTTCAGATAGTTCAACGAGAGAAATGCAACTAACTGCTGGCTGCACACAGTCGGCGTGCTGAGGTGTACTTACCGCGGGCTGGGACATCAATTATCAGGGCCACAGCACCCATCAGCAATAAATAACGGCCAAGTTCGGCCGACGTGATTTTGGTATTTCTCCAGGGAAATCCGGCAAACCATTCTTGTTTAACTATTTTTCTGTTGCGTGGCGTCTAGAATTTCTCGCTGCTGCATGCCACATTAGAACTTACCAGATCGAATATACAAGAGAACACTGTTTCGTGAGCTAGTATCTGTGATTCTGGAGATCTTCGCGTTCTAGTCTGGATATTCAGCCGTTCAAGGAAGCTTCAGAAATCGACCTAGCTAGCTCATATAGTACTAGTGATCTCAACGAAATTGAGAAACTCAAAGCAGAGGTGAAGGCCGATTCTCTCTATGCCGTCGGCATTGCAGGAAGATCTCAGCAGACCGGAGGTATGATATATTTGTGACTGTGGATGCTTTTTTTTTGATGAATATGCTGCTGACATGGGGCTAGTCTGTTGACTCTTCGTCTGTATCTACACCCCTCCTAATAGTATGCCTTCTGAAACTCGCTGCTAGAATCATAACTGAAAGCTTGGGATGCTGACCACGTTTCTAGAATGCAAATTTGGACTTTTCCAACAAGCCACAGCGATATCTGCTGGATAAGGACTACAAGCCAGAGAGCATAAATGTAAGTATCGCACTTCACCACTTCTTGTGCTTGTCTAACCGCCTGCCATGCACAGAGAGAGGATTCTGTTAATCGCTTTAAATATTTACTTGGGCTTACCGATCTGTTTCGGCATTTTATCGATTTGCGTGCCAAAAACGACAAGGAGTTTAAGAAGATTTTAAAGGCTGTCGAAAACGAAAATGCAGCAAAAGCAAAATCAAGAAGTCAGATAAGCACGCGGCGTAGGAAAACGGAGCGAGAAGAGGATGCGGAACTTCTTCACGAAGAAGAAGAGGAGTCCGATGTGACGACAGTTTTCACGGAATCCCCAGCATTCGTTGAAGGAGAGCTTAGAGAATATCAGATCCAAGGTCTAAACTGGCTAATCTCTCTTCACGAGAACAGTATTTCAGGCATCCTGGCGGATGAGATGGGTCTTGGTAAGACTCTACAGACAATTGCATTTCTGGGATATCTAAGGTATCTCCGAGGGGTTGAGGGCCCGCATATAGTAATTGTTCCGAAGTCCACTCTCGATAATTGGAACCGGGAGTTCAAGAAATGGACTCCAGATGTCAATGTTGTGATTCTGCAGGGTGACAAGGATTCAAGAGCTCGGCTGATGCAGGATAGAATTCTTGCGTGCGATTTCGATGTCTGCATAGCTTCATTTGAAGTTGTTATCCGCGAGAAGAGCCAGCTGAAGAAGATAGCGTGGCAGTACATTATAGTGGATGAAGCGCACAGGATAAAGAACGAGGAGTCGATGTTATCGCAAATCATCCGACTGTTCCATTCACGAAATCGGCTGTTGATCACTGGAACACCCCTACAAAACAATCTTCATGAGCTTTGGGCACTGTTAAACTTTTTGCTTCCTGATGTATTTGCCGACTCACAAGTATTTGATCAGTGGTTTGAAAGCCAGGGCTCTGATCAAGATAATCTCGTCCAGCAATTACATAAAGTACTGCGGCCCTTTTTGCTTCGGCGTGTTAAGGCAGATGTCGAAAAGTCGCTATTGCCCAAGAAAGAAGTGAATGTTTATATCGGAATGTCCGAAATGCAAGTTAAATGGTATCAGAAGTTGCTGGAGAAGGATATTGACGCTGTTAATGGCGCTGTTGGGAAGCGTGAAGGCAAAACGCGTCTGCTTAATATTGTTATGCAGCTTCGAAAATGCTGTAATCACCCATATCTGTTTGAAGGAGCAGAACCAGGCCCTCCATTCACAACGGATGAGCATCTCGTATTTAACGCAGGCAAAATGCTGATACTAGACAAGCTATTGAAGCGTCTAAGAACTCAAGGTTCTAGGGTTCTAATATTCTCACAGATGAGTCGAATGCTTGATATTCTGGAAGATTATTGTATTTTTAGAGACTATGAATACTGCCGTATTGATGGTTCAACTAACCATGAGGATAGAATTTCAGCAATTGACGAGTACAATAAAGAGGGATCCGAGAAATTTGTATTTTTGCTTACAACTCGTGCCGGAGGACTTGGAATCAATCTCACTACGGCAGATATCGTAGTACTCTATGATTCAGATTGGAATCCCCAGGCAGATTTACAGGCAATGGATCGTGCTCATAGGATCGGGCAAACCAAGCAGGTCGTGGTGTTCAGATTTGTTACCGAAAATGCTATCGAAGAGAAAGTTCTTGAGCGAGCAGCGCAGAAACTTCGTCTAGATCAGTTAGTTATTCAGCAAGGCAGATCCAACCAGATAGCAAAGAATGCTTCGAATTCAAAGGACGAACTCCTGCGAATGATTCAGCATGGCGCCGCAAAGGTCTTTGAGAATGCTTCTGGAACAATTACGGAGGATAATATCGATGACATATTAAAGCATGGAGAGGAGCGAACAGCAGAACTTAACGCTAAATATTCTAAGCTTGGGTTGGACGACCTACAGAAATTTACCTCTGACTCATCTGCTTACGAATGGAACGGAGAAGACTTTGCCAAAAAGAACAAGCTTAACAGCGGTATGGCTTGGATTAACCCGTCCAAGCGGGAGAGAAAGGAGCAAACATACTCCATTGACAATTATTATAAAGACATCTTGCAGTCCTCAAAGTCTGGCAGTGGTTTCCGTACCCCGAGACCACCAAAACAGATTAATATCCAGGATTTCCAATTCTATCCTCCGCGGCTAAAGGATCTGCAGGATAAAGAAATGGCATTCTATCGAAAACAGATAGGGTACAAAATTCCACTTGCTGAAATCACAGAAGTCGCTGAAGGCGAAACGAAAGAACAAAGAAGGAAGATCGAGAATCAAATTATCGAGAACGCTGTCGCATTAACCGAAGAAGAAGAAGCAGAGAAACTGGCAGTTGCGAGAGAAGGCTTCGGAAACTGGTCCAAGAGAGATTTCACTAATTTTATTCATCAGGCTGCCAAGTATGGCAGGGACAGATATGAAGCTATTGCTAAAGAATTTGATGACAAAGAGCCAGAGGATATTGAGCGTTATTCAAAAGTGTTTTGGGAACGATATTCTGAAATCGAAGGCTCGGAGAAGTATGTTGCCCAGATCGAGCAGGGAGAGGAGAGGGCTAGGAAGCTAAACCACCAGCAATTACTTTTAAAGCACAAGATCGAACTTTACAGAGCACCAATGAGTGAAATGCTGATTATCTACCCTGTAAATAACTCTAAGCGTGTATACTCAGAAGAGGAAGACCGGTTCCTACTGCTCCAGCTTAATGAACTTGGCCTTGAAGCAGAGAACTTGTATGAGAAAATTCGCGATAGAATAAAGAGATCGCCTCTATTTAGATTTGACTGGTATTTCTTGTCCCGGACACCGGTTGAACTGTCTAGGCGGTGTGCGACACTTTTACTTGCAATTACAAGAGAGGTCGAGGGTCCGAACGCGATGAAACGGAAAACTGGCCCCAAAAGAACTCACTTGGTAGATGGAGTTGTTCCTGAGAGTACTGTTTCTGCCACAAATAGTCCTGAAATCAGCTATGATGAAGAGGGCCTGTTGGAGATTGAGTCGGGATTCAATACGCCAGTCCCCCCCTTGAAGAAAGTTAAAAAAATGAGAAAGGACATTTTGAAGGAATCAAGCCCAGGATCTGCACCTAGAATAAAGAGCTCTTAGTCAATACATTTATTTAACTTATCTATTTTATGCTCCACTTCCTTTCAGAAGTGGATGAGATTAAAAATCGGCAGATCCTGCCCGATAGTGGTAAGCCCTAACCTTCGACAACAACCTGCCTGCTCTCAAGAACCAGAACGGGTATATTTTAGCTATAAACATGTACAGGAATATCATACGAACGGCTAGGGCTCCTAGAACTACTTATCTGAAGGGAATTCATACGTCTGGTGTGACACGGCAGTCCTCTAGCGCATTATTAGGTAGAACTACTGCCGTTTTCGGTGGACTGGCATTTGCGATATTCGCACTAGACCGACTGTGCGATGAATACGGGCCAAGGCATATCTCGCTAGATAGCCTATCAAGGCCTGGTTCGATTCAGCCTAGCGGCACCAAGGTATTGCCTTTTCCGGTATCATTTAATCGAGAAGGTGAAGATTTTAAGCTTCTCGGCGTGGGAACCAGAAGCATTTCCTTTCTTGGCTTTCAAGTTTACGCCCTAGGTATCTATATCGCGACAGATGATATCGGACTAGCATCCCGCATCCTGTCACAGGCTGGCAGTAGCCCGGAAAAGATCAAAGAGTGTCTACTAGATCCAGTTTCGGGCGATAAGATCGTAACCGAACTTTTACGGGCCAACGTTAGACTGGATTTGAGAATTGTGCCAGTCAGAAATACAGATTTTGGGCATTTAAAGGATGGTTTCATTCGAGCTGTGATTGCTCATCCTCGATTCAAGACCGAAGGAAATTCTGATGAATTTGGCGAAGGAATTGAACAATTCAAGAGTGCCTTTAGCGGCCGCAGAGCTGTTCCAAAAAATAGGATTCTACATCTAACAAGAGATAGAGATGGATCGCTGCTTGTGGAATACTATCCGGCGGTTGATGAAACAAATGTAGAGCCAGAATACCTAGGCAAAGTTTCTACGCCTGCAGTCTCAGAATTCCTATTTCTTAGGTATCTGAGTGGTAAGAGTCCTTCCAGTGAAGACGCCAGACTGAACTGTGTTGAGACACTCTCAAACTTGCAGGCATCATTAGGCTAGTTCTTGTAGTTTTGGTGAGACTGCCAGGGCACTCATTACTGTTAGGCCCGCACCGGTCTGCGCTTTGTCCATAACTGCCTCTTTCAAATCTCCTGCATCAATTAGCCAATCGGCATGTTGTATTAATTCTGCTGCAAGAATTCCACAAAAAGTATCACCTGCTCCCGTAACACTGATAACATCTGATGAACTAATTGGTCTTGGAACAGGAAAATATTGGACCAGAATGCCGAAGCCATTGCGACCAGTACTCATTCGTGTATTTGCCTTGTTCTTGACCGTTTTATAACTCTCTTGTGCTTTACTAAGAAGCTGAAATGAAAGTACTCCACTTCCCCCACATTTGATAAATAAATTTGGCATGAAAGGCAAGAGATGGATTGCTTGCTGAGAAAGCCCCGAAGCAGCAAATCGTGCTATTCCCGGATTAGAGGTCATTAAGTTGCTTAAAGACTGTCTGAAGTTCTCGTTCACACCAAGTGCATCGATGACCGGAAACCATTCATCCACGTCAAATTTACCTTTTTCATGAAGAGCCTCAAACATTGATCTCAGTTCTATCACGTTAGGCGTACATATATCTATCGCATTTCTCGGATATACCTCCAAATTTCTAATTCCACTTAACTGAGCTGCCTTTGGACCTGAAGTTGGCTCAAACCCTATAATTGAGCCACAGGATCGTGCAGCAGAAACTACTGCCTCCTTCTGATCTTTACCAATGTTTCCATCGAATATTACCACCTTTGGATCCGCATTTCTTATGTTACTCTGTATATGAGAAACACTCATATGTTCTACAATGTTCATGTCAGCTGCTGCCAATATCAGTTCACCTTTCTCATCATGCATAGCAACATATCGAGCGGTGGATAAGCCAGGACTCACAAGAATTCCAGAACTATCCAGTCCTGGGTATTCTCCAGATAATTGCTCTTTAAGGTCTGCGTCGTCCGATCCTATTTGTGACACAAGAATGACTTTGGTAGACTTTCCAGAAAGGTACCGAGCAGCTAATGCGACATTGTGTGCAACACCACCCACAGATTTCTCAATTCCAGCTGGATGAGATGTATTAAGTCGAGAAGTATCCAGATTATCGGTCCTGATACCGCTAAGGTTGCAAGTCAGGTCCACTGCTAGTGCGCCTACGACTACAACCTTCTTCGTATCATTATTCTCAATACCTTGTGATTCTATAAATATAGAATGCTCATGCCTTTCTTTATCTGGGAGGTAAGAAGGTAATCCAAGCTAAAGAGTAATAGAGTGTTATATTAGTACTGATGTTTGACGATAGTATTTGAGAACATTGAATTTATACCTCTAGAGAAGAAAGGTGAACAGCTATCTTAGAAGCCAAATGCGCATTATTCTTTACAAATGCAATGTTTGTTTTAACGCTGTCTCCTTTTGTACTTTCCCATACCCGTTTCAATAAAAATGGAGTGACAGCTTTGCCCTTAATACCAGCTTCAAGACACTGCTCAACAGCATCATCTATAATTTTGTCTATTCTTTCTTTTGGAATTGAATATTCTGCTGGTGCTGGAACACAAAACACTGTCCCGGAGTTTAACTTCAGAGAGTCATTAGCAACTAGAACGAGTTAGCGGTAGGTTGAGCCAAGAAAGCTCCAGTAGTGGAATTCAACTTACAGAGTACCTCTGCAGCCTCCTCGGGGGTACTAAATGAATATGGCGACTGATTTCAAGTTAGCCCATGTAATATTGAAATATGGATAGTTCTGCTTACAGGAATCCCCGAATCCGAAGTAAAAAATCCTGGAACGTTGCAACCCTCAGGCCCCAGAGTAGCCACATGAACTCCCTTTGTCTCTAGGTACTCCATGGTCTTTTCTATATCCAGTATACTCTTAGGGCCTGAGCAAACCACGCCCACGGGTGTCCGTCCCAATTCTTCAAGATCTGCGCTGATGTCCATAGAAGTCTCTGCACCCCGGTGTACACCTCCGAGGCCTCCTGTAGCAAACACCTTAATCCCTGCCCGGTGTGCCAATATCATAGTTCCTGCAATTGTTGTACCACCACTGAGCTTTCTACTCATGATGTGGGGGATATCCCTCCTAGAGACTTTGATCAGACCATGTCCAGTGGCCAGCAGCTCGAGCTGAGTGTTTGTGACTCCAACAACTGGCACTCCATCAAGGAAAGCCATGGTTGCAGGCACGGCTCCATATGAGCGAATGATTGACTCCACGGAGCGTGCCATTTCAAGGTTAATGGGATAGGGCAAGCCATGCGTTACTATTGTGCTCTCAAGAGCCACAACCGGTTTCTTCTCGTTAACCGCCTGTCTGATCTCCTCAGAGATCTGGATCTTATGCGCAATTCCCCTGCCTGGTATCCTAGCCTTCTGCAATACCGGACGACGACATGTTATTATCGATTTTCGAAACATTGGGAAGACTGCTACGATAAGATGTTACGATCTTGGTGGGGACTTTATTCTACTTTTAATCCTTTCTGCCGCCGGCGACCACCACCACAAGTGGGCTCACTTTTTTGCCGCCGGATCTGATAATCAAGATAAATGAGTTCTGAGCTGCGCAGTGGTCAACAGCCATAGATATCATCCTTAGTTATGTAATTGTCAAATCCATGGTTCTGGAAGAACACAGCAAAACTTCCTTTGACCTGATAAGGGCTGAATGATAACAATAGGCATCATCCTTCCTCAATCACCAGTCACCGGGGAGGAGATATAAAGCCATCTCAAGTTTAGATGCCGCAATTTCTGCCGCTGTTAGGAGGAAGCTTCATTCGCTCTGGCCAGGGCGAATAATATGCTGCACAAGTGCCAAAGCAGCGTGGGCACAACAACGTTTATGCCCAAAGTTCACAATCCCGCAAAAGTGGGTACTAAATATCCACGGTCTACACTCATCAAGCAGAAATATTAATAAACGATCGAAAGGCAAGGTGACACAACTGCACTATTCGGTTCTGTTGTTTAGAGGATCTTATTTATTATTCGATCGTATCGATCGATTTGGCTCTGCTCGATAAACCTGTGGCATTCATTTTGCTCAACACGTTTTGAAATTTTTTGTCACCGACAACAGACTGGCTTGGATTGAAGCAAAAAAACAAGTGAATCTACCGTCGTTCCTTCTCCTCATGGTTCTTTGCTGAGACTTCTGGTAAAATGTTTTTTCTGGTAGGTTTTTGTTGTAGAGGCGGCAGCTGGCTTACGGGAACCGTGTCTAACTGAACCATTATAGAAGGATCTCTCACTATCACTGACCCTACATCCGTCCTACTTTGGGCCCCAGATGACACAGTATCTAAAATCAAAATTACTGGCGGATGTCGAAGGATCCTGTACGGGCCAGTTTGGATACATTGTCTGTGTTATGGACGGCATGAAGATAGATGTTGGTAAAGGACGAGTGATACCTGGCAGTGGATCTGCAGAATTCGAGGTCAAGTACCGAGCAATAGTTTGGCGTCCGTTTAAGGTATGTGGAATGCATGCGGACGAGATATGAAGCTGCTCTTGGATTGGACTAATTTCGTTGCGCAGGGCGAGGTTGTGGATGCCATTGTTACCAACGTAAACAAAATGGGGTTTTTTGCCGATGTTGGACCCCTGTCGGTTTTTGTTTCATCTCATGTATGGGACAAAGCTGGAGCTTTCTATATCATGGCCTTCGGTTTCTAACCTTTTTGTTTCTTTTTCTAGCTGATACCTTCGGATATGGTGTTCAACCCCTCTGCGAACCCCCCTGCTTATGCATCTGACGAACAGTCAATAGAAAAGGGTAGCAGAGTTAGACTGAAAATCGTGGGTGTTCGTGCTGATGTTGGAAAAATGTTTGCAATGTAAGTGGTGATTTTTCGGCATGAGTAGTATCTTTCGTGGACAGAGATCTAACGTATTTGGATGAAAGTGGTAGCATCAAGGAGGACTACCTAGGGGTTCTCTGATAGATCACTTCCGGTTATGCCGCCTCAGCTAGTTGCCTTGGACTGAGGGAAACAAAAAATCCAAGAATAATGATTCCGACCTGTATCAATAGTTCTCCAATGAGAGTATGGCAACAACCCAGCATCAAAAATAATACCACTTCATATTGAAAACAAGGATTAATGTAATATTTATGTAACTATATAAAACCAGCAACTAGCCCATACTTTCTCCCTTGCAATTCCTTCTCATATTCCCTTGCCTTGCCATTATGAATGCTCTCCCACCTGCCTCTGATAGTGCCGCGGTCTCAGTGTCATCTACATCAGTTTCATTCTGTCGAGATAGCGAGACACCCCTTATAAAAGGGCCATTCCATAGCAGGGGAAAATCTGACGAGTCAGCGTCGTCAGGTACCATTCTATCCAATATCCCTGTTCCTGCGCACCTGCCAGAATCATTTGATGCTGCATCTGATTTCAGATATAACATAACAGAAGCTACGAATAGTCCAGAAGTATCAAATGATAATAGCGAGACTACCTGGTGTTCTGACTATACGACCAGAGAGTTCCTGAAGAAGCAAATCAGTATACAGCCAGATGGTTGGGTGCAATTCATGGATGACCACTACGACACCAAAAAGTATCTAAGAACTCTTAGGGTCTGTGCAGCACTGGGACTTGCGTTTCCACTAATCTGGATTGTCTGCGGCCTTGTCGTGGAGCTTTATATCAAACGCAAAGTCCGAGAAATTGAACAAGAGAGGACGATATTCCAGAATCAGCAACCTGAGACCTCCACCACAAGGGGTCCGGATTCTATTACACATCATATTCGAAGGGCACTTTCCGATATACACATCTGGATCAGGATAACAGAAGTATTGGCGGTTGCAGGAATGCTCGGTGAGTGATCATCTTAGTTTTCCAGTTGGCAGATCTAACCAGAATAATAGAAATCATGACAATTGTCCTTGCCTGCACATTGAGCCTTCTGTAAAGACCCAGCAGGCTCGATGATCTATATTAATATAAGCTCAGAAAGACTCGCGTCGTAACTCAGAAGCCTTTCGTAATCCTGCGTCGCATTGGAAACATCATGTACAGCGGCTAAATAGACTCTCTTAAGTATTAACTTTGTAGGATCATCGAGAGTAGAATCAACCAGAAGCTTGGTCCATGCGCTCACTATGCCCCTTAAAATATCGTAGCGATAGGTTTCTATCCTAGTCCAGGCATATTGAACAAGTGCTAGAAGCATTGCACAAGCCTTAGCAACGAGGGTCTTCGATAGCGAGATGAAAGGATCACACATAATGTTCACAAATATCTCCACAAAAGATTTCAAATGTTTAACAGTATTTGTCTTGAGTTCATTAATAATACCAATTGTCTCATTCAGTATTGTTATTGTGAGATCAATATTCTGCCCTGCCTGCGATATTGCTCGGAATACACCCTCGCGTACTACCTGATCCAAATGAGATATTCTTTTTGAGTCCTCAGATCTAATAAGCTTGGAGAGTGATAACATACCACGAATCGAAGAGCGTAGCAGGACTACAGATTGAGGCACTGTAAAACTTGGAGGCAGAAAATAGAGTGAAGGTTTTACGGCGTCCCAAAATACAGGCAAAAGTCCGGTCCTTTCGAAGAATGCTGCATCGACATTTTTGCAAAGCTCAGCGACAAGCTCACACCCTTTGCTTTTGATGAGGGGTTCGTGGAAATCAGTGATCTTTAGAATGGTCGGAACAAATTTGGGCCAGAATTCCTCCATTTCAGAGCTTCCAGTATTAACAACGCAGAACTGTAACAATGCTATTGTACTTTGATCTTTTGTACTCCATGTTTCTGTATTTTCTTCGACACTTCGAAAGTGGTGAGACACCGGTAAGGGGTCATTGATTGTTCTGCGACCGGCTGGTGTGACCGAGGGATGCTGCTTCCGCGAGAAAGCAGCATCTATCTTGTTCACCATTGTACTACGAACAGAATCCTCTATATCGATCTTCTCCATACATCCCAGAATTTGAAGTGCCTTGCCTTGGACAGATACAGAGAACCATGGGTAACCATGGAAGCAATAATACGCCAGATGCTCTGCAATGTCGCAAACAGTTTCATGGTCAAGCATTTCCCGGTGCCGAGTGTATATAGTATACATCATGTCTATGAGCTTATTCGTATAGACAAGAAACTGGAGCTGGCTCTTCCATTTTTCGCTCTCATGTTCACCAGGTTCCCATAGCCAGGGCCCATCGAGGGGCTCAATCGACTCGCACAGCGCTGAAATCACCTTATCCGGAAACAGGATTTCAGAAACATTCTCCTCTACTTCAGACGCTGTGATTGCTAGTCTCCTCAAATCCTCATCAGATATGTTCCTTCTCGCGGAGCGGTACTTTCGAAGTCCATGTATAACCGCTGTTTCTATAGCACTGGCTGCCGTATCATCAGTGTCTGATAGCTCTGTGATCAGCTCTTTGATCATGAAAAAGGAGCGCTGGATAAAAATGGCAATTAGCACTGAGTTTTTTGAGTTTGTTTTAAGATTTGATCGCTGAGGGCATCATCTGCGGGGCCCGGTTGTCGCCGTTAGACCTGCGCCTTCAGTTACTGCGGGATGAGGTATATTTAGCATTCTTTATCCCCCCTGCTGGTGGTTCTTCATCCTATTTCGTTAACTTTACTAGCAACAATGTCTAAGAAAGATCAATATTTGGACTTGAGCGAGGCCTCTGTCGGCGGCTCTTCGTCTACAGGCCTCTTACAGGAGGACATAGAAGCGAATGCTGTAACTATGGAGCCTGGGCCTGCTTTTGACCCTCCTTCGTATGAGGAGTCAGCTGTTGGTGCAGGCGAATTTAGCGAAGAAGACCGTGTCTACCATACAGGTTTGTTTACGTGCCAGGCGAACTGGCCAATTTGTAAGTATCTGTGAGTGGAACTATTCGCGAACGGCTTTACTCACTCTTTCAGGTCTGATTGTTTCTTTTGTTCCGTGTTGGAGTTGGGGCACAGTCAGTGCTATTGTGCATGGTAAAGGCAGCGAGATTAGAAATGAAGATGAAAATGACAATGGACTTGAGGTTCCTGCTAAGTCGACTCTTATTCACAGTATCCCATACCTTATTATGGCCATTATCAGTCCTTTGATTATGTTCCCGTTGAATTCGGTAGCAGGTGTTTGGCAGCGAACCCGCCTCAGAAAGAAGTACCACATGAAGAGTCAGTTTGTGAAGGATACCCTAGCGTGGTTCTTCTGCACGCTGTGTGCGCTAGCTCAGGACCATCGTGAGGTTGCTTACAGAGAAAGGAAGAGACGTGAAGGATATTCACTTGGTCAAGGTGCTCTTGAAAGCGACCTTGTCTAATAATATATTTATGTACAAGTATGTATATGAATTATACAATAAACCATCACCTGGACTGAGACTCCTGTATTCTATAAATTAGAGTTAGCTCGACTCCTGCAAACTGTGCAAAGAGAGACATACAGTTTTACCACGTTTATGTTCGTGTCGAGAAACCTATGAAGGCAATTCTGAAGGCCTGTAACTTTCATTAGCGACCCCACACTCAAATATACGTTTCAAATATTTTTCCGGCATACAATTCTCTTCGTTTCTGTTTAAGGTATTACTAGTGATTTTCCCTGAAATACACTTCTTCCAGCACATGTCCGTAAAGTTATGAATGGCTATATAACCTGCGTTAGTCAACGCCTTTAGACAGAGTGTCAAAGTATACATACAACTCTGGACTTTGGACTTGGAGCTCTCTGCCTCCAGCCATTGCATGATCTCCTTTCGAGATTCAGGATCAAGATTCTGCAGTGCTTGAGGATCGAGTTCTGGCATGATGGCGGTCACTCGGTATATCTGAAACTTCTCAGTTGAAAGGAAACTTTTTGTTTCCCGCAAGCCGGCAAGGCAAGAAGAAGGTCGATGCCGCCGTCACACCAAGCCAAACTGAGACGATATATCAATCTCAGCGAGAATGGCACTCGTGAAAACTCCAAGCTTATTTCTAAACTGTACGGAGAGATTTCTGGATTAGGTGCAGAATCCTCGACAAGCTATAATACACTCCTCGATGACGAATTGACTAGTCTTCGCCTGGAAGCGCGCACGACGCGCAAAGCAATAAGTACTGCAGGAATTGATATCACGGAATCAGTTGAGAGCATGAATAACTTGATGAGCAGTATACCGGCTCCTTACCAGAAGTATACGGCAGTTAGCTATATCCTGGCAATCAGTAGTCTTGAGAAAACTATTGAAGAATCGCGCCAAGTGCTGCAGAACCTGAATGAGAAGGAATACAGTCTTGGAAAAGACATTTCAAGAGAGTCGAAGTTGAACTCTGAATTAAATACACTAAGACGGCTCTTTGACGTGAGAATAAAGAAAATCAGCGAACAGAGGGCACGATCGCCAGAGGATCTTATAGCTGCTATATCTGAAAAGAAGAAACGCAGCGATGAATATAACCGCGAACGACTAGTTGATCTCAAGAACTTCCTGGACAGCAATATTGTTGATCTCCTGGAGCGTTCCAGTCATACAAAAACACAGTTGAGTATTCAGCTACGGAATATTGTCGAGGCATTACTTAATGAAATGTTTGAATCTGATGGCTCTGATGACGGTTATGTTCTCATTGAAGACCTTGAAAGTCCTATCGTTAAGTTTTTACTTCGCGGTGACATAGTAATAGCAAAACCGGGCGATTCACGTTATATTCGACTGAGGGAGTTTGGCAAAATATAAAGCAAATTTATTAAGTACACTCAGTATTCAAATATCCCGGTGGACTTTTTAATTGGATTTGTACCGATGATGCTCTGTCCAGAACTCGCACGGAGTATTTTTCCTACCGTCAGCTTGAACTTTTGACGGGTCATTCTGTTCATGAACTCAATTTCGTCAGTCATCCTTTCTCTAGAAATGCTTCCAGGGATGCTAGGGTTAATTTTGGTTAATCTGTGTGGTGTCGTTTTAGCAGAATCATGACCGGATGGCTCTCCCAGCATGCTAGCATAAGCATTCCTCATCTCTTCTACCTGAGAAGCCCGAATTTTGCTGAAATAAGTAATACGGTTAATAGAATGTGCCAAGCTCTGCGGAGTCGGGCCATTAGATCGACCAATATTTGCAAATTTCGCCTTGGTTACACTTATCTCAGACTCTGTATGATTTAGCTCTTTTTCGAGAGCAGCGCTTTTGATCCTAATCTGTCTTTGGAGCTCGACGGCGTTGACCGGCAGACTTCTTAACTTCATCGCCCTCTCATCCATCTCACTAGATTTCAGTCTGATCAAGTCCTGTATACGTGACAACTGCAATCCACTGCTGACAAGCATTCGCTTAAGTTCCTTGCTCCTGTCTGCGTCGGATTTCATACTTTCGCTTAGTCTATCCAGTCGCTTAGACAGTATGTCCACCAAGTAGCTAATATTTGAAGCATCAGATAATCGCCAATCGCTCAGTCTTTGCGTATCCTCTAAACCAAACGACGAAGCATTCGATCCGCTTTCCCATGCAATACTCGGCGCTAGGTTTGCAGAATTCTGCGCCACCTACATTCATCGTTAGATAGGGGCTTAGACAAATAATATGAGGCAACTGGTACATACCACACGGAATAAGGAATTTGTGAGTAGATAGAGATTGTCAAAGTCCGATTCCAAGAACTAAAAAAACGATATTAGAGGAAGCAAAACAGCAGCTCAAGTCTGTCTTACTTACAGCAGGATCAACGTGCTCCAATGAAGGAATAAGTGGTAAATAATCAGGAAGATCTGGTGGTAAAGACGCATCGATAGCGCTTTTATTGAGCTCTGGTTCGATGGGCATGTCCGCGAAAGACTTCTCGAATGCCATGGAATCGGCTTCTTCCAGTCCATCCGTCAAATATTCTTCCTCCTCCTGTTTTTCCTCTAATGAATCAAATGTATACTGGAGACTATCATCGACGTCCCCACTCTGAGGAAGAGAACCTTGACTTACCCCTAAGTAAGCCTCTTCTTCACGCGAATTGTCAAATGACTCGTCGTAACCTTCGAAAGACGTGCCTGGTGTGCTTCCGTCAGCAAATAAATAAGGCTTATCTGTATCTTTCAAGAATAGAGGCTTATTATTGGATTGTTCTCCGTGGAAGTTTTTAGACGTGTCTCTCAAATGAGATTCGTTGCGCTTTAAATCAGAAGAGCCGGCACCAAGCTGTATTATCGATTTTGGCCCACGGCCCTCCTGTACGGAACCTGGGGTTTGTGCGGCTTTCCAGAGCGTTTCATCTTTTTCAGATAATTTATTATCGTTTTCTGTAGAAGCTGAGTCAACATTCTTACCGGCTCTTGTGAAAAGAGGAGGTCGATTCGTAGCAGGTGACAAGTTCTCTTCGGATGACGGAATTGGTGAGTCCGGAAGTGGAGGTAAATCCCCCGGCAGCTCATACTTCAAATCAACACCAGAATGGCTCGGTGCAAGTTTGCCGAATATGCCTCCCACATCTTGTGACGATTCGGGAATCTTTACATGTTCATGAACTTCCCCTCTTGTTTCAGTTTCAGGATTCCCCTCAGGGCTTTCAAAGGCACCTCCATTTTCTTTCGATATTTGCAAGTGTTGCTGTCTCTTTTTCAGTGTCTCGCCGATGGAATCTTTCGTAGCTTGGCTTTCTGCACCAGATATGCCGAGAACCTCGGCCTTGGATTGGTCACCATCCAAAGACGAAGTGCCCTTTCTATCATCTGGTATGGTCAAATTCTTATTTCCAGATGCAATTAAGATATCTTGAGATTCATCTGCAGGTAGATGACCTGGTTCATCTGGGTGCAGCACTGCGATCTTCTCAGCCTCCTCTACTTTGTTATCACTAATTGCATCGGTATCCGTTAGGCCTTCCGCTGCGGAGCTGTTGCTCCCTAAATTATCCTTAGTATTAGTCTCAGAGTTTCCAGCTGCTCCTGGAGAGATGTTGTGAGTCCTGTCTGAACGGTCGTTCTGAGAAGAAAATAAATTACTCTCTTTAGTCAACGACATTGGCTTCAATCCGGTATCAATGATGCCATACTGCTGTGAAGATTCGAAGCCATCTGCATCGATATCATCGCTGTGGGAGTCATCAGAACCTGTCTGGTCAATTTCAGACTCCTGCTCATCTGGAACCTCGCCTTCACCGGGCATACTATTAAGATAATCCAGTCCCAAATTATCTGCAAAATTCATAATACCAGTACCTGAGGCACCGGCTGGGTTTATTAACGGTCTTGGGGTAGGAATAGCAGAATCTGCAACATCATCTGGCGCAAATGTACTGCTCATAGTAAACAGATTATTATCAATCCCACCGCTCTGAGAAGTTACCTGCCCACCAAACACTGTCTGCTGTGGCTCATCCTGCATTGCTTCATCATCAGGACGGTCAAGAAACGAAATATTCTCTGAATTGATCTGTGTGAGCATATTCGATTCTGTCGCAAAGCCAGACATATTCTGAATCTTAGTAAAGGGTGAACTATTTCTATTTCCAAATGATCCAAAGCTAGATTTCATTCCATCACTCAGAAAAGATCCTTTCTGCAATACGGGCCTTCCCACCCCAAACGGAGATCCTGGTGCATCTCCAGGCGATACATCTGCTTGAGTATCAGACTTGACTACCCCAGTAGCAGAAATCTGAGATAAATATTTTTCTTTCAAAGCATCCAGAGTAAGTGATCCAGCTTTAATACCTGTCTGCCATATTATATGCCAAGCACAGAGACTTCCCTCATTAGTAAGGATCCAGAGAATTGGCTGAGGAGGGCATAGGTCTACTCCGCCGCACGGTGCGATCACATCTTCCGGGGATGCGAAGTCCATACATACTCCAACTGGAGTCGTGTCATCATCAGTAAAGGGCAATGAGGCCCTATCGCTATCATTCAGCATCGAGAACGACTTGGTGTCTGTCAGAAGGGTAAGATCTGAAGACGGGGATGCTGCTAGAGCAACTAAAACAGGAACATCTGCATGCCAGGAAGTCAGGTAACTTGGGAAAAACCAAGAACCTCGTGAAGGGTTCGCAAATGGGGGACATGGGTCAAGTACTTCTGACCATTTCACCTGCTCGAGTCGTTCATCACAGGTGCCCATATATACCTTATATTCGACGTCATCTTTGTCCACTTTAGCGTACGCGACCAATAGCATATCTTTATCGATCCATGTAATCGACGATACAGAAAAATCTGCATCCAGCTCCGCTGGACAAGGCAATTCACGATCAGCTTCCCCAAACACGTTGACCTGCTTGATGTTACTTCCGCCCATACCTATAAGCAGTTTATCTCCCTGTGGTGACCATGATAGAGCTGTGGCCTCGCTACCTATGACCTTTTCTGGTTCATAGTCCGGCGCAAGATATACTGTCACAACTCTTGAGGAATCCAGAATAGCAAAGCCTCCTGTATGCATAGGTCTATGTCGTAGATCAATGAGTCCAACAGTTTGTCGACTTACTCTAGGCTCACTTAAAGAAGATGGCGATTCTTTAACTAAGCTGCTAACTTCGAATACTTCTACACAGCCATCCACAGAGCCGATTATTACTCCCTTTTCGTCGGCCGTGAGCTCAATTATCTGAACAGAGTGAGAATACGGGAGTTTATCCGTGTCAATCGTTGTCGATGAATCCGAAACAACCTTCCGTAAGGCAGACATTTTTCCGACTGTGACAGTATCGCTGTTACCAGTAATGAAGAAATCATTGGCATTGGCTACTGCTAGTAACCTGTAGTTCACATTAGAGAGATCTTCAAACGGTTTAACAACCTCGATCCCAGCTGTATACTGAAGAAATTTCCAGTCCTTACCAAGTTAGACGCATGCTCAAATATCTTCAATATTATTAATCGAAGCTTACCTCAGTCGTAACTTCCTCTAGCTCATTTACCACAGCACTGTAACGCTTTTCAGCCATGTTTAAGCGGCCTTTGAGACACTTTACCGTGCCACTAGACTACTAACGGCAAACTTTTGACTTTGTCCCCCAAGATAAAAAAAATCAATAGCAGAGCATAAATAAGTTATGGCTCTGGGAATGATGTAGTGCCCAATTTACTTGAAAGATTCCAAATACCAAACTTAGATGAGAAGGCTTGTTGCACGCGGTAGGGTTGAGTGAAGTTCACCTTGCGGCTCAAAAAATCGATTACTTTCCGATACTGCTCGACCTGCAAGAGTCATTGATTTCTTCTTATCTACAATGGCCTCGTTTAATCTAGAGACTCTGGCGAGGCCCAATATCCTCTCACTTGAGCCTTATAGATGTGCAAGAGAGTAAGGCATTCTTGTTTTTTAATGCTGAATTATTGCAGTGTACTAACTTTCCTTAGTGACTATAAAACTGGTGTTCTTCTGGACGCCAATGAGAACACTCATGGGCCTTCATTGAATGATATTGAGGACGATGAATTGGACCAAGAGCTTAATAGGTACCCAGATCCTCACCAGAAGGACGTGAAACAGTTAATCTGTGATTTCAGAAATGCCGAAAATTCAGACACTTCGGTTTCTCCTCTCGTTCCGGATAACCTATTTATTGGGGTAGGATCAGATGAAGCAATAGATGCTGTCATTCGGGTTCTGTGTCAACCAGGTAGAGATAAGCTTCTTACGTGTCCGCCAACATATGGCATGTATGGTGTTTCAGCTCATATCAATGATATTCAGACCGTGAAAGTGAATATGGAGTTCAAGAAAGGGAATTACACAATTCGTCCTGATGCCATTAACGAAACCCTATCTAAGGACAACAGCATCAAGCTTGTGTATATATGTTCACCTGGAAATCCTACGGGAACTTTGGTGAATAAAGAACTTATTGAAAAAGTCTTGAATCATCCCACTTGGAATGGGATAGTCGTCGTAGATGAGGCTTACATTGACTTTTCCCCCTCAGGCTCATCTATGTCACCTCTTGTGAACAAGTACCCCAATCTTGTGGTAATGCAGACATTGTCGAAGTCATTCGGTCTTGCCGGTATTCGCTTTGGGGTGGCATTTGCTTCTCCAGCGATGGCTAGACTGTTGAACAATATGAAAGCACCATACAATATATCGACTCCGACTTCCCTGATAGCATCTCGTGCTTTCTCCCCGGAGAGTATACAATTAATGAGAGAGGGCGTATCTAAAATAATTGAGCAGAGAACCCGCCTCATAAACGAGCTCCCTAAGATCCCCGGGGTTGGACAATTTGTTGGCGGAGCCCATGCTAACTTTGTGCTGGTTGAGCTCTTAAGTGACCCATCTGGAATTCCATCAAATAAAGTTGCAAAAGCCGCATATGAGAAGCTTGCCCAGGCTCGAAATGTTGTGGTAAGATTTAGGGGAACCGAACCTGGCTGTGAAGGATGTCTCAGAATTTCGATTGGTACGCAAGCAGAGACTGACATTCTCCTTAGGGAACTAGCTCACGTTTTGAACGAGATTTACTCTGAAAAAAGCTAGCAGCATGCGTTAAATAGAATTAATAAACCTATTGATATGAGTATTAGAACAGATAGTTTTGAGTTTAGGATATTATATAATTTTTGGTTAAACCTTCGGAATAAGTTCCCAGATTCCAAGGCCAGGTCGAAAGGTGCTCAGTTTGGAGAAATTCACATCGAAAGCTTCCTCTAGAGAGAGATGGTTAATAGTCGACCATATCTTAACCAGCTTGTACATGTTAGAGCTCTCAGGGCTCTCCAATGACTGCAAAAAAGGATTGTTGTAAAAGGATGCATAAGACGAAATAAAAAAATTGCGTGTGGCATTTCCTTGGCCCTGTCCTTCCCTTGACGTGAAATAGTCAAACGCATCTTCGATTACCTTAGAATCGGCCCCCATTAGATCTAACACCACAGGGAGTCGAGTTGCCTTTTTGCTATAAAGAGCTTTTGACTGCTCAAAATAGTCATACACTGGTCTAAACCGAACCACAGGCTCAATAGAGTCTACATCCGGGGAAACGACATCCAAGCCATCTACCGGTTTACCAAGGAGCCAGATAGGAGGCGAATATGTCCTCCACCATATCATAGCATTAGCATCATTAGAGAAATCCTTCGCAATATGTACCTGAGCAGGAATCACTCCCCCTTGGTGCAAGGTACCGATAATTATACCCAAAATTATATTAAATGCTAGCCAAGTCCCTAGCAACGATCGTAGAGCTTTCGGGCTGAAAATATCAGTATCAAAACAGCAGCACAGAAGGGGTACTATGGGAAGTAGAAACCTTACTTCCTGGTGTGGAATAAATGATAATACCAAAATTCCTGATACAGCAGCTTGGAAAGGAAGACTTTTAATGTATTTTCGCGAGAACAAGAACAAGATTCCTGGTCCTAACAGTTCAGGAAGATTGATTATGACATGCAAAAACTTTGAATGCAGGCCATGAAGTGCAAGATTTGAAGAATCGCTATTGTAGAGAAGATTATTCAGTGGTGCAATCACGTAGGTGTCTGAGTTATACATTAATGTGTCGATATACACTGCCGCTGCCGAAGTGACGGCGCCAGCAAATAGAAAGGTTAAAAGAGTCAATGGATACGACAGAAACTGCTTCAACATGCGGAATCCCGGTATCAATAAGAATGCAGGAAAAGTCACTCTGTTGAATATTCCAAATGCGATAAAGACGCCCAGTAACCCTGTATCAAAATGTCTTGCAAGTAATGTTGGCTTGTGGCGCTCGAATTCATGAATTATTACGAGACACCATAGAATCAAAATAGTCTCTACCGAGTTTGAAAACGTATGCGACTGGTATGTCCAAGTGACATAGGAAGTGGACAGAAAAAGTAGACTTCGTATTTTATCTCTTTTGGTCACTGATAGCCTGTCAACTGCCATGTCACAGAGAACCCATGTCCCCAGCGCAAACATTAACCTCAAAGCATAAAACACTGTTATTGGTTCAATGAACCGTTTATCACCAAGAAGCATCTCCAGAAACGACATGTGCAGGCCGTAGATTAACCATATTGGAGCATAACTACGTGCTGGATGTTCAATAGTGAATTCCCAAGTTGGCTTAGTAGCCCAACCAAAAACTCGGTCTAGTGCATTACGGTCAGTTTGTCACGAAATGAAATGGCATCACAATTCTGAATGCTTACCAGAAATTGCTTCAGGACCTTGAAAATGCTCATCTGGGTGAATATATGAAGGCGATAGAGAAAAATAGGTCCGCAAGACTATTGACATTAGAAAAACCAGTCTCCATCCCCTTGACCTACTGAAAATATCTCTTAACTGGAGAGAACCGGCTACCATCGTGTTGTATGGATCATCCAGCGTCGATGCGACAACACAGGGGGTGCAGTGGGAAATAGGTTCAAGTTTATAGCAACACAAACAGAATTAGTGACAAACTAGAAGCATTAAAGCTTGTAAAGGTTCTCTGAGGAGAGATTTAACAGCTGATTAAATTCAAGTCGCGGGAATTGCAGCAAGTGACGAATCGATGGCCCCAGCTCTTGTTTTTAAAGATTTACGCGTGTACCCGCTTACGTGAAGCGGATGCATGGGCATTTAGATCAAAGTTGGGGCTAGAAATCCCGATCTTGTTACGTGAAAGGCCGGCTGCGTACGTCCGGAGGAAGCACTTAGCCGTATGGAGATATGCTGAAAGTATATGAGGCTTAGACCCTAAGCCCAAGAGACTAATTGAGTCTTTTTCATTTTCGCTACTGAGTGAGTATGCTTTCGCCACTATTCTCATGTAGACATCTCTAAGATTTCTATGATGTGGGAGTCCAACCAACAACAGCCGCCGTCCAGTTTAAGTTGATGTTTTCTGTAACATCCCAGCCCCATTAATTCACGCAACTATACCTAACCTGAGCTGATACTCCCTCGAACTCCTTTATTTTTTTAAGCTTTTTCAATATTTTTTAGATCAACCAGAGATATTGCAGCTTCTGGGTGGGCTTTGATATCATACTTTCCGAGAAGAACCAAAGAGGGCAGTTCGGGCCAAAAGAGGTTTTGGTTAAACGTGGGTCGCCTTAGGTTAGTCGCACAGGAGCGTGGTTGATTTAGCCAGTCATTGTACATTTTCACGTCCAAACCGACGAATCGGATGTGGAAAGGCCTTCCATCGCACAGCATTTTGGTTATAAAACATTGAGACTAAGCATGGATATTCACGCATTGCATAGCTGCTTTCAGGCTACCCTAGATTCTAACATTAATAATCGGAGACAGGCGGAGCTGCAGCTTCGAGAAGCTGAAAAGACACCGGGATTCATCAACGGGTGTCTGGACATTGTTCTAGAAAGCCAGGTAGCTAGTGGCGTTCAGGCTGCTGCTGCTATATACCTGAAGAATAAAGTGAGACGGTACTGGGACCCTCTGGACAAAGCAACTCCTCTCAAGATCGATGACGGAGAAAAACCAGTTTTCAGAGAGCGGATCATTCCTGCTCTCATTAACGTTTCCCCTCAGCAAAGGCCCCTAATAGCTGCTACACTTCATGCAATTGTTGCCAGTGATTTTCCCACAGAATGGCCGGAGCTACTTGATATCGCTATGAAGCTCTTCGGCGACAACGATGTACGCTCTCTGCATGCCGGGTTGATTGTGCTCCTTGAAATTGCGCGTCATTATAGATGGACGAGTGGAGAGTCTAGGATTGGGTTGTCTACGGTCATACAGTCTGCTTTTGTAGTAGTGTTAAATGTGGGAAACTCCCTAATTAATGAGGACAGTGCTATTGCCGGTGATATGCTACTGGCAGTTATAAAAATCTACAAGATGGCGATCCATTTTGATCTGCCTATCGAGTTGCAGGGCGAGTCATCTATGACTGCATGGGGTGGTCTCTTTTTGCAGGTAATTAGAAAAGATATGCCCGCTGAGGTCACTGCTTTGGATGCAGACGAAAGAGAACGACATCCATGGGCAAAATGCAAGAAATGGGCTACATCAAATTTGTTCCGCCTCTACTCACGATACACATACTCTGCTAGAAGTAGATCTGGAAAGCAGCATGTTGCATTCTCGACGATGTATAAGTCTCTCGTTGTCCCTGAAGTCCTAAAAGCGTATTTTGAGCAGATCGAATTGTGGATTAATGGCAAGATTTGGCTAGGGAGTGCTACAATTGTTAATATTTTGAAATACTTTGAGGAATGTGTGGGTCGAAAGTCTGCCTGGGATATTCTGAAGCCTCACGCTGATGTAGTAATTTCAAGAGTGGTATTTCCCCTTCTGTGCCCTACTGAAGATGATCTGGAGATGTTCGAGGATTCTCCAGAAGAATATATTTTGAGAAATATCGATATCTATGATGAGGGTACTACAAGTAGCCAGGCAGCCAAAAACTTTTTGCTTACTCTTGTCAAAAAGAGAAAGAGTCATGTTTTCACGAAAACTTTGCAGTTCGTGCAGTCGATTGTTGATGAGCAGCTTCAGAATCCAACGGACCTGGAATTATGTAAGCGCAAGGAGGGTGCTCTGCGGATGCTGGAAACTATTTCTTTCCTGGTGTTGAGTAAGTCAAGTCCAATTCACAACCAGATGGAGTCTTTCTTGGCTCGCTATATATTCCCGGATTTTCAAAGTTCTTATGGGTTCCTGAGAGCACGTGCGTGCGAATTTCTAAACAGGTATTCTGAAATTGAGTTCACAGAACCTAATAATATATCGTATATCTACCAAAATGTCCTCCGGCTTATGTCCGATGAGAATTTACCTGTTCAGGTTGAGGCTGCTTTGGCATTGCAGCCTATTGTCCGTCATCGCGACGTCAAGGACGCTTTATCTGCTCGAATTCCTGAGGTAATGCAACAACTATTGGATCTCAATAATAAAACTGATATTGATGCACTTGCAGGAGTCATGGAAGAATTCGTCGAAGTGTTCTCTGAGCAGCTCCCTCCATTCGCCGTACAATTAGCTGAGCAACTGAAGAACCAGTTCATGAGAATTGTGGGTGAGCTGCTGGAGAAAAACAAAGGCCCCATTGATGAGACAGAAGTGGATGATGCTGATGATAGTAAAACCATGGCTGCTCTGGGTATATTGAGTACATTGATAAGTCTGTTGCTGGCTGTGGAGAACTCCGCAGAAGTTGTATGTAAACTGGAGGAGACATTTATGCCTATTTTTGGAATTGTCTTTGAAAATGAGCTATTCGAATACTATACAGAGGTTCTTGGCTTGGTTGAAAATTGCACCTACTGCTTGAAAAAAATTAGCCCGAATATGTGGAAAGTCTTCGAGTTGATCCACAGGGCATTCAAAGGACTTCTTTCGGAGTATGTTGAGGAACTTAAACCAGCTCTCGACCATTACATCCAGTACGGAGCAGACCAATTTCTGGCAAATCCGGCATACCCTCAAGCTGTATTCTTTATCTACGAATCGATTATGCATGATAAAGAACGCCTGGGTGCCATGGATCGAGCTTATATTTGTGCTACAATTTGTCGACTTTTGTTGGTTCTGCGTGGACATATCGATAACTTTGTAGCTCCGATCATGGATATTGCTATCCAGAATATTGCAGGTGATGATAAGCTCAATAACATTATGTACTGCAGTGCTCTATTGGAGGTTGTTATCACATCAATTTACTACAATCCCCGCGCGGCACTGGCATTCTTAGAATCCAAGGGTTTCACTCAGAGATTTTTCCAGACATGGTTCGACAAGTTGAAGCACCTCACCCGAGTGGAAGATAGAAAAATATGCTCTTTGGCGATTCTATCCATCATTACGCTCCCAGATAGCGACATCCCAGAGTCAATTGCCCCAATTTTGCCTCAACTCACACAGGGGTTGGTTGGAATTGTTGGTGCCCTGCCCAAAGCTATTCGTGCCCGTGAAGAGCTCAGTGCTGAATTTTCTCAAGGAGACGAGATATATGATGACTATGATGGTAACGATAGCTACGACGAGGAGAGTGAGTGGGGCGACGAAGAAGACGACGATGTTGCCCAGGCTGGAGATGAGTACTTGGATTTCTTGGCAAATGAAACGGCAAAGTTCAACAATTCCGAATTTTTTGATGAGGATGATGAGGAGCTAGAGGAAGATGTGATGGACGAATCACCCCTTGAGAGCGTGAACGTATTTGTTGCCTTCAGAGACACATTTTTCAGCTTATCTCAGAACAGTTCAGCTCGTTACCAACAGATTACAGAGCGATTCACACCTGCGGACGCGAAAATTGTCGAGGACACTATCAAATGGGCTAACAACCCTGAGCAAATGGCAGCAGCAGCAGCGGCTGCTGCTGCTGCCGCATCGTCATCGGCAACGAAGTGATTTCGTTGCCTTATCTTTTTGCATTTTACTGTACCTTCTTTGTAACATTATAGACTGTCAAATAGTTGTCGAAAGCTGGAAAAAGTACTTGATATTTTATTTTATTTTCTAAAATAACCGACCGTCGAACAGTTGGTCAACAGCCACCAAAAAAGTACAATGATGCAGAAGCAGTAATCTCATAACACATATACATTCACGTCATTATCAGTTAAATAGTAGGCTCTGGCTCGGCGCATTTAGCCAACATTATTGAGCTTTGACCTCGATTTGGCAAATAACAGCTCCTGCTCTCGCAATAGTTCTTCCTCGGTCCTTCCGGATGACTCTAACTTGCCAACCTTCTTGTCCCGAACCTTCTGTGACTCCTTATGCTCCAGTACTACTTCCTGAATAGGCTCGATGTACTCATGAAACCCTAAGGACTCCAGGGCTTTAATAACATGTTCCGACGCGATGGTCTTCTTTGACTCTTTTTCCGCGATTTCGTTTGATTCTGTAGATAGAATCATGATGAACTCAATGCAACATTCAATCAGCGCATCTCGAGTCTCTCTGGAGAAAACGAGATCCGACGGTATAATTTCAGAAACAATCTTCTGTACGGTGGCTATAGCTCTTATTAGGTCACCCAACAACACCACCACCACCACCACACAAAAACAAAAAACCTAGAACATACCCTTTGGAAGACTTAAGTCGTCTGCTGAATCACGATCTGACATGTTGTATGAAAATAATAAATAGTCTAAACAATGAAACGTGTGCTTGAAATAATCGAGAGCCTAAAATCCACCTTAAGCTTGTTGTAACCAGGACAAAAATTATTTAATAATATCGAATGCTGGGCCTATCGTGAACCCAGCAGCGGGCTCAGAAGCCTAATATATATAGTGCGGAGCTTCGAAGCCAAACCGATTCTTTAGACATGTGGCTTAAAAGGGCCTAACCCTTGCCGTAACTCTGCGGCTCAGAGTTGTCCTTGGTAACTGACGAGAGACGTTACCTCATAAATCACCACCATCCTTCGCGGAAAAAAAAGTAATAAGCACAAAAAAAATTTCAGAACGCCCATACAAAATCTCGAGCTTGTCCTGTCAATCATAGTGAACTAACAGCTGAAGCCCCGGGTGTCTTTCTGTTATTTATACAGCATAACAGATAGGAAGCTTTGTATTATATACATCTACATACATATATATATATATATGTCAGCAGGTATGATGACATCTGATTCTCTGAAGGTGATAGCAGCGAACTTCGATCCGAGCGGTCAGCTATTTGGCTCAGTTATTCCGTCTCTGGATCTGAACAAGATTCAGGTCCATTCAGTATCTTCCGATGCCTCAAACACATTCAAGTCAGACCTTTTACTGGACAAGGGTGTGACAGTAAGGACAGCCTATTGGTCTAGAAACGCAGAGAGTTCTTCTAGCAGGCTCAAATCGCAACAACGGAAGAAACGCAAGAGGTCAGGAGAGGGTCTGCAGGAGTCGATCCCATTGGAAGAGCTGGCTTTAAGTATTGGTACTAATAAGGGGGATGTTCTTCTTTTCTCGGCATTTCAGTCGTCTATAGTCTCGAAGCTCACGGGTGTTCATTCGGTTCCAGTCACTAGTGTGTCTACTGAGAGCACAGAGAGTACAAGTCTGTGGACTTGTGATTTCAGTGGTCACATTGGTGAGTGGGACTTGGTGAAGAAGACCAAAATAAGGTCGTTCGATGCACCAGAAAAGGAAGTCAGGCTGGTTCAGCCGTTCTCGACGGAGGAATATCAGAATCACATTCTTGTTGCGTCCACAGAAACTTACCTTGTTGACCCGGCCGAGCCCTCCAAGGTTATAAAAAAGTTCTCGGGGTTTGCCTCTCCAGTTTCAAACATTATTTTGAGTACTAGCAATCCAGACATTTTCCTCTCAAGCTCGAAAGACGAACGAACGATTAACATAGCCTCCATATCGCAAGGAGTGAACATTGGCATACTTGTTGCTCAGTCAGATGTGGTCTCACTGTCATTCAACGAGGACGAATCTGCATTGGCAGCTGTGACAGAAGATGGTTCTGTTGAGATTTTTGTCAACCCGTTGACTCCACCAAAAGCAAAAGGCTCTGGGAGACGCAAGTCTCTCATCAGTAGTCAGAAATCGAGCATTCTAATAAGGGTTTCTCTAAGATCGTCGACGGGTTCTGCAGCTCCTGTCAGGGTAGAGCGCATCTCTTTCAAGAGTGATTATATAACAATAGCTTGGCTGGAAAGTGCCAGCATACCCGTTTTTGAGCAAGTCAGATGGAAGGATGAGAAAAATGGAACACCGCTTAGCGGCGAAATCGATTTCACGTTCGATAGGAAGGCATTGGCTTCTATCGGGCTGTCATCGGTTAACGGTGTTGATGCTGCTGCTGTGGCGTCTTATAATGAGGCTGGAACTGCGGTTACTAGTGGAAAAGACGTTCAAAATTTAGAGAGTGATAATGAGGATGAAGAAGAGGAAGAAAGCACGTTGGCTGATAGATTAGAGGCCCTCGATGTAGAAAATACCACTGACCTTACCAAGGTCAACGGCGGTGGTAGCCAAGGGCCCCCAACTAATGGGAAAGTACAAATCAGTACTCCCGGCACATTTGCCACTGTTCTGAACCAGGCATTGAAGACAAATGATCATTCACTATTGGAAACTTGTTTGGGCTATCGAGACGAAAATGCTGTTAAGAGTACCATTCAGCGTCTTGAATCCGGCTTGGCTGTTAGATTACTGGAACGCCTCGCTGAAAAGATGGCTCGCACTCCCAGCAGAACTGCCGAGTTAAATGTATGGATTAAATGGGTGATGATTGCTCATGGGGGATATTTAGTGTCGGTTCCGAATTTGCTAAAGACGCTCTCTTCCTTACATTCGACTCTTGCTGATCGTGTTGCTACTCTGCCGCGCCTGTTAGCTCTGCAAGGTCGTTTAGAACTTCTAAGTTCGCAGATGGAGCTGCGAAGAGATATTATGTCATATTCCCAGTATGACGAACAGGATGATGAAGAAGAAGAAGACGATGTCGAGTATGTGGAAGAGGGTGCATATATCGTTAACGGCGAAGAAGACGCTATTGGTGACTCAAGTGAGGATGAGGACGATACATATATGGATGAAGCAGAAGAAGACGATGAAAATGGTTTTGCTGAATCGGAGCCGGAAGAGGGTTCTGGTAGTGATGATTTGGGAAATAGTGACTTGGAGATTGGAGATGGTCTCGAACAAGAAGACGATGACTTTGATAAAATCCGAACAACGAAGAGACCATCAAAATTAAGTAACGGATCAGCATGAAGCTTTTTTTCTATCTAGAAGTACAATTAATGCAGCATATAATCTCTAAACCTAGTGATCTCAGACTTGCCTTTAAATCATCACAGAGCTAGCAGTATTTACAGTGCTCAGGGCTTGTGTAAAACCTCGATGAACTCCTGCATTAGTAGCCCTAAGAAGTATCTATTGTCATCATCGACGCCGTTCAGAGAAGCACTTAGCGCTCGTTGAAGTTTTGAATTGAATTTATTATTATACCCGTGAAAGATGATAGAAAGTGATTTTGTAGTCTGGCTTCTCCTAGATTCGGAGAAGTCCTCCCAAAATCGGATTTATCCGTCGGCCCTGTCCGAGCTGTCAGCGCATTGTCTTGCAGAGCAAAATATCATCGCCAAAAAAAATCTTTGATACTACAACATCGTCAATAGTTAATTCCAAATGGTCGAGAAGGTGTATATTTCCTACAACCACGTTCATAAGCTCTGCCAGGAGGCGGCGGTCAAGATCAAGGATTTCAAGCCTCATCTTATGATTGCCATTGGTAAGATCTAGCCTTATCCCACCACTGCGTTATAATCGCTCTAACCATGTGTAGGTGGTGGTGGTTTTATTCCTGCACGTATATTACGAACTTTTTTGAAAGAGCAGGGAGCTAAGAATATCCCAATTCAGGCTATTGGACTCTCTCTATATGAGGACTTGGGAACTGTGGAAGAACAGGCCGGCGTAGAAGTTGTGCGTACTCAGTGGCTTGATTTTTCGACTTTATCGAAGCACAGCGTCGACCTTATCGGAAAACATATTTTAATTGTTGATGAAGTGGATGATACAAGAACCACTCTGCACTATGCAGTGTCGGAACTGGAAAAGGATGTCCAGGATCAGGCCAAAAAGCTCGGACGAGAGGCTGAGGACACTAAATTCTTCGTGTTTGTTCTGCACAATAAAGATAAGCCCAAGAACGCTGAACTACCCGAAAAAATGATGCAAGAAGGCAGATACTTGGCTGCTCGTACTGTGCCTGACTATTGGATCGCTTATCCATGGGAGGCCCGAGACATTGAGGAGCACACTGCAAATGCCCTTAGACAAGGCAATGATTAGATATTACGTACACTACTATTATGTCATGCAGAGTAAAATGGTATTAATGCATATTGTACAGACTACTTTCTAAAACTATTCCTTGCCAGATATCCTTTGAGATTGTAATTGCCCTATGAGCTCTTCGATTTGCTGCCGATACATGGCCTTCAGATCCTGCACGTCAGCCTTCAACTCCTCAACCAGTTCTGATTTCTCACCAAGCATCTCGAGTGTTGTTGTTTCTCGCTTCTCCAAAGCCTCTAATTTAATGAGAAGTTCTTCATTCTGAGCTTTGAGTGACTGCAAGCTCTCGTTATCTTTCATTAGCTTAAGCACCTCCTGGTATGCTTCTTCCTTAGACTGAGTCATTTTCGTCAGATCTTGACGGCAACTGGTCAGTTCCGATTCCAATCGCCGAATAGTTGTATTTAATTTTCCCACTAGTTGAAATGAGGCCCCTCCACCGGCTACTGTATTAATTGAAGAACGAATGGTGTTATCCGGGGGTGACATAGTCCGCTGCAAAGAGACAGAAGCACTACGTTCTGTGTCTCTGAATTCATTCTCTGCTTCTTCCTTCTCATCAATACTAGTCACAGAGGGCGATCTTACCATTTCTGGCGAATTTGAAAAGTATCTGGGTTGTGAAATCTTTCTTGTCTTCGGAGTAAAATCCTCAGTAGAATTCAGAGGGGAGAACAATGAAGCCGGGCTATGTCCGTCACCAGTAGTTGATAATGAATAAAACTCGAGTCCCTGAGAGACTGAACGCCTTGGATCGCCTGGCAGTGGTGACCCGCTACCGTATTGAAGCTGTGTGTTGTGGACGGGTAAAGGGGATGAGGCCTGGGCGTGAGCGTGAGCGTGAGCCTGAGCCTGCTTTAATGCAATCTGTGATTTTTTGACCTCAGCATGAGCTTCTTCTAACTTTGCGTTTAACTCATGCTTCTGAGACTCGAGCTGAGACTCAAGCTGAGCCTCGGTGCGGTTGCGCTGAGAAACAGATTCTTCAAGATTTTCATTTAAACTGCGAATTTCTCCTCTCAGTTTGTTGACGGTTGCCTGCAACTCTTGTATCTGCTCTGAATAATTTTCAGTCTCTTCGGTGAGCTGACGATTGTTGTCAGTCACTAATTTCAGCTTCTTTCGTGCATAAGATTCCGCGCTTTTGAGTGATTCAATCTCTTCCTCCAGACGAGATACTTTTGATAACAGATTGGCCTCAATTCCATGCCAGTTTTCAGTGGCAATCGAGTGCTGCGACTGTAGAACTTCTATGTGCTTCACCAAGTTCATATGAGATTCAGCTCCGCTGCCTTTAGTCGATACATCTTCACTAAGTGCACGATAATGCTCAACCCTAGCTTCCAACGTCTTGATCTCATCACGAAGATCTGACTGTACTTTGGATGAGCTTCTAATTTCTTCCTCTAATTGTATCTCTATGCTCTTTAACTCACTTCTTGAACGTTCAAGTGCCGTAGTATGCTCTGCCTTCTCGGCGCTGAGATCTTTCGAAATTTTGTCAATCTTAGAATTGGCATCTTTAAGGGCCTGACTAGTCTTCGCAGCCGATTCCTCGTCGATCTTTTCCTTCAAATGCTTCAAATCAAATTCTAAAGCACTGATTTTGGCACGTAGGGAGTCTTTCTCTCTCTTCAATGACTCATTCTCAGACTGCATTTTCGGATATGCCTTCAAAACGTCTCTCTGCGTTCTTTCCACTTCTGATGCTTTTCTTAGTTTCTCTCTCAAGTCATTTGCTTCTCGCTCTGCCTTCTCGGCCTTCTTGATGGCAATTTCAGTCCCTTTATCTCCATCTCGATCACGAGCCCTGAGTCGCTTAATAGTATTCATATGCTTAAGTTCCTGTTTAGACAGCCTCTGACCTTCATCAAAAAGTGAAGCTATCTGCTCGTCCTTTTCCGCTAGTCTTCGTTCCACATCGCTCGAAGCTAGCTTTAATAGATTAGTTCTTTCTAGCTCTTGCTGGCTCATGTATATGATTTTTGAGTCCAGGGATTCAAACAGCTCCGTGGCCCAGTGAACATCGTCACTCAGCTTCTGCTGCTGTTGCTCTAGCTCAAGCACAAGCTGAGAAAAAGACTCGTTTACTGCATCTTTACCATCTGGAATCTCTAGCAGCACAACTATTTCTCTCAGCTTTTTTGCCAATACCAGGGCAGACTTAAGTGAAGGGGGATCAAAACTCATTTCGTCATTAAGCTGTCTTGTTTTGAAGTGAAGCTTCTGATCTTCTCCAGTCATATATTCCATTTTATCCTGTGGCGTGTCTGATTTCTCCGTATCCAGGTCTCTAGACTGACGCGCAGAAGCGGAAGTGTCTGTAGAACTGCGCGGCGATGCCTTTCCAGAAGGGCCAGCTTGCTTGCTCACAGCCAATGCAAGTCTCTCCTGCATTGAAAGCCTTGCTGAAGAGGCTCCAGATCTATCTGACACTTTTTTGCCGTCAATTGCCGGAGAGAGGCTTCTGTTAGGTGTTGATCTGATCTCTGTGGTTGGTTCCTGAAGTACTTTATCCAAAGTTGACTCAACATTGGCAACAGCACGCTTGAAATATGAAGACCATTGTGTGCTTTGTCCATTGCTTGGATTAGGCGGCGCAGAAGGTTTCATTGAAGTCGCAACGGGAGTGGCATCTATGACCGGTGCCGCGATAGGTTCAGATTCAGCAGAGTTAATTTTAGTGTCCTCCTCCGAACCTGTTGTAGCTTCCTGTTTATCAAAATGTGCTATTTCGGGATCCGAGACAGACTCAGTTTCCGTTTCAGCCTCGGGTGGTTCCACTATGGGATTGTGGCCGTCGACATCAGAGGGGTCTGAATCTGGCATATTCGGGGGATCCCTTCAATATTCAAAACCGATTACCAATACCAGCTGAGAAGCCTGTTCAGGTCTAGATATGAGTAGAGGTACTGTAGGTATCAATTCTTATGGAATGGCTTTAGTCGTGGATGAAATTAGCTACGAGCTACTGCCGTAGTGCTGCCCGCGAGTTTGTCGAAGTGTACTGTTTTTAGTTCTTGTGAGCGGACTTTGGATATTGCAAAGGGGAGCTTTAGCAGGGTGAGCACAGGACTATTCCAAGTCTCCTATAGAGGCCAAAGCGATCCTGCGATTCAGATGAGAGCTACGAGCTGTTACTCAGTCTGGCAAGTCGAGAAACATTTTCATTATATCTGAGCAATTCGCGGATATACAAATATAATGTAAGAACTTTTCACTTAGCTAGATACAGGGTCTCTCCGCCAAGTTTGTGATTTGCATGTATCAGATTCTTAAATCACTTTATGTTTGCCTACCAGCTGCATCTGAATTGCAACGAGTATAGGATTTATTGCCGGGTTCAATTCTCTAAATATGGTGGCTGTTGCCGCTCGCAAGCGGGCTCACGAGCAGATGGCTATCAGTTTCCAACGATATATAACGTAATTAGCTCTCCGCCCAGGGCCTTAGAGCGTTGGCACGACTATAATTCCGGCCATTAGGCTCTATTTACTAGACTTAGTAGACTCTACTGCACTGCAAAATGACTGCCGAGGAGCTGCTTGGAGGCTTTTCCACCTAAATATCACGGGCAACGACTACTATTACTGTAATCACTTTTGTACTATCATATTTGTTATTTTCTGTTCCATTTATCTCATATGTATATATATCGCAAATGCACGGACTTCGCCGGCTTCGCCATGTTTCTTAATTTCAGTTCATTGCTTTTCACCTGCATATTGGGATGATCGCCATCATCGCATAGATCGATATAAAAGAGAAGTGTTCTCTTCATCCCAGTGGGTTCCGCTCACACTTGCCTTTGCCACTTCAACTCTTAGAAACATCATGTCTGATAACAAAGAACAACAATTCTCTCATACTGTCCTTCCTCGTGAGGAGCAGGATAAGCAGCACAGCCAGGGCCTTCCTGGGCTTCACATTCCCAAAAACGCAGAGGAAATCAAGGAATTCGCCACCACACGCAACGTTGACGCTAAGAAGCTCAACGAGGAGATTGAGCGCGTGGAGCAAGCTAAGGCTGACCTCGAGGCCAAACTCAAAAAACAGTAGACAGCTTGGTGGGCAACCGCGGCGAATGCCGCCTGCTGTAACTTCTGTCGTATTTTTTTCATGAGGAGTATATAAAGTGTTACACACTTATGAAATATTTTTTTTGGAAAACAAATTTTAAAACATTCACTCGCTCGTCCTTGATTTATATTAGTATATATGGTAAGATACAATCTGCTTTTAGGGAGGAGGAAAAGTAAGCGCATTATATGATGAACTATATTTATACCTTATCTACATTATCTGTAAAGAATTCTTAATGAAGATAGACATAAAGTCTTAGGACAATTCTGAGTCGTTGTGCATTTGCTGGTTTCTGCTACTCATGCTATGAGTGCCCGTTCAACTAACACGTTAGACCTGAAATTCATAGCACGGCATGTTTATATATGCACATTTAGCAAGAATAAAGGGATTATGTACGAGACACTTCTTGATTAAGTGATTCTGATCTTCTGAGAGGCCTGCTGGACTAACACATACTTGTAACTAGTCAATTCGGTCTCAAACGTAATTAATTAGAGCTATCAGGATCTCTGACCCGAATTGACCGCCGCCAACTAGCACAGCAGTGGCAGATATTTATATGTATTTATCATAACATGTTGAGGTATCAACTGGTTAGTGTATATATATATGTCTGTTGTACATGATCGTTACCCTGATAGTTGGGCGGGCTGCGCGAGGAACACCACAAAACAACAGCAGGCAGAAGGGCCATTTGTAAAACCCACTCCATCCATCCACTACTATAGCAAACCCTTCGATTGTGAACAAGTAATCACAATCCATCAGTGGATACTAATCAATGGAGGAACTAGGTATACATGATGCAGGCGCCACTGTAAAGGACACCGGTAAGGTCAGTGGTTCTGTTGCAGTGTCTGGAACCGCAGGATCGGGCTCGAATCAATCGCCACCAAAGGATCTCTATAGAACTCTCAAGAAGCTAGAACGCGAATACGAGCTTTTGGGACTGCAAGAAGAATACATCAAAGATGAACAGAGGCACTTAAAGCGAGAGCTGGTTCGGGCACAGGAAGAGGTTAAGCGCATACAATCGGTTCCATTAGTGATAGGACAGTTTCTCGAACCTATCGACCAACATACTGGAATAGTTTCATCAACAACTGGATCAAACTACGCAGTTAGAATTCTTTCAACTCTTGATCGAGAGCTTCTGAAGCCATCATCTTCAGTGGCTCTTCACAGGCACTCTAATGCTCTGGTCGATATTCTACCCCCAGAGGCTGATTCAAGTATCGCTATGCTCGGTGCAGACGAGAAGCCAGACGTAACATATGCTGATGTTGGTGGTCTGGATATGCAGAAGCAAGAAATAAGAGAAGCAGTGGAGTTGCCACTGACTCAGTTTGAACTCTACAAGCAGATTGGAATTGATCCTCCCCGGGGTGTACTGTTATATGGCCCGCCTGGTACTGGAAAAACAATGTTGGTAAAGGCAGTGGCAAACAGCACTACGGCCTCATTTATTAGAGTGGTGGGGTCCGAGTTTGTGCAGAAGTACCTCGGCGAAGGACCACGAATGGTCAGAGACGTATTCCGTCTGGCACGAGAGAACTCGCCGTCAATCATTTTCATAGATGAGATCGACGCAATTGCAACCAAGCGATTTGATGCGCAGACTGGTGCCGACCGAGAAGTTCAGCGTATTTTACTGGAACTTCTTAACCAGATGGATGGATTTGACCAGATGGCCAATGTTAAGGTTATAATGGCTACTAACCGAGCTGACACCCTCGATCCTGCATTGATGAGACCAGGAAGACTAGATCGAAAGATTGAATTCCCTTCGCTTCGAGACCGGCGTGAGCGAAGATTGATTTTCACGACGATAGCGGCCAAAATGTCACTTGCGCCGGAGGTTGACCTGGATTCACTTATTATACGAAATGACCCACTCTCCGGTGCCATAATCGCTGCTATCATGCAGGAGGCTGGTCTCCGAGCTGTACGGAAGAATCGATATGTTATCCTACAATCTGATCTAGATGAGGCATACAGCAGTCAGGTCAAGGTCGGCAGTGACGTCGATAAGTTTGATTTCTATAAATAATCTTGTACGATTCCGTAAATTAATCATCATTTACATGCACTATTCATTGTATTCTAGCAAGAACTACCATTAACGAAACGTAGCTTGCGATGCTTACGAGCCCTAGTATGAGTACACTAGTCCCGTTAGTATCAAAGTAGTCTACTCCTTCACCCTCATCCACTCGCCGATGCAAGAACACCAAAGATACCTGGTAACGCCGAACAAGTGCAATAACTATAAGAATTAGGCTATAGACAGTGAAAGTTGTGCCTATCGGAATGAACTCCGGGTTGAACAGTTTCAATATCACTAAGGCTATCGGCACACTAATTAATGATATTCAGTCAACCGAACCAATAGCTCACTTACCAAATGACAGCTGACCTAGGGCTGTTCGTATGTATGCACCCTCAAAAGTTCGTTGTTGTGCTTTGGATTGAAGTCAGAGCAATTTCAACTGCCGTGATGTCTATCATCCCTTACCTCTAAGTAGAAATATTAAAATCCGTGTTTCAGGTCTGCTTACCACAATGGTGCTTACCTGATATCCTGGCGTTGGCTACGGCTTATCTTGAGAAAATCTACTATGCTACTTCTTCTCTTCTGTCGTTTCCGCGTCTGTGCTGCCATGCTTCTCGGTGTGAAGAAGGATGAAGCGATGTCATCATGTCGGGCCCGCTTTGCAACATGAATGAATATGTGGCTGTTAATATGCATGCGCTGGAATATCCTTTTGTCTTCGCACTCTATCGTGCCTCAATGCATCCTGATAACCTAGATAAACACGATAGTATTTTCTGAGACCCCTGACCCTTCAGCTGTTTTTGCTTTCGTTCCTACTGCAATAGCGCACCGACGCAGAGTGACAAGCTAAGGCAACATAGCAGGCCCCCACTTGCACCTACAAAAGCCGCATGGAACTCTGCAGATTGTCGCGATGGATTGCCAATCAAGTCACGCAGTAAAGCAGCATTATGTATCATTTATATATATTTTGTATAGAAGATACATTGCAAACTGCAAATCGCAAAAGAGGAATCTTCCAGGGACGATTTCGGAGGCTCATAAGAAATTTCACTCTTCGCTTCCCCGCAGATCGGCACTTACGCTGATTGTAGAGATTCCCACTATTGTATCACGCGATATAGATATCGGTTACAGCTTCATAAGCGCGGTAAATTGGTAATGCTGTATACGGTCTCGTCATACTTCAAGTTTTGCAAGCCACAGACGCAGCTGCCCCTCAGTTTTGAGGTGGAAGAGACCAATAGTTCCGGTTCTGAATCGAACTACAATGCTTTATATGTACATCTGTAGACTATCGCAAGAATGCTAATGTCATCAGGCTACCCAAAATTAGACCCGCAACAACACTGGCACCCGCTGCCGAGATCAACTCGATTGGTCTAGTAGACACCACGTCAGTCTCCTGAAATCCGACTAGGAGCCTATTTGGCAAGGTGCTCCATCTGTTATTACTTCCATTCTCATCTATAGTGCTCTCGTGCTGCGCCAGGGTCTTAATCGCCTGCTCCAGGTTATCAATTCGCGTATTGTGCTCACTAGCAGCATCCTCAATTGCGACTTTGACCTTATCTTCGAAATTACCCACCAGCCTGCGTCGTTTCCAAGGCTCAAGTCCCAGCTGGACAACTATAAATAAAAGCACATTAAAGCCCATGAGGCCCCATGTCCCCCACGTGCTTGCTCGTCGGATTTTATCGCTCCAGATCTGTTCTTCTCGATATCGAGCACTTATAAGCTTGGACATATGATTCTGAGCTTCCTCGAGTAAATCTTCTGCCGCTTCTACTTTCTCCTTTGTTGCTGAAACTTCATGTTCGTTAGAATGATCATTCCGGTACAGGTCCGTAAATCGTTCAAGGTCCATGGGCGACCACGAAGACTTTCTCTGCAGTAGCTCATTGACCTCTCTCTGAGATGCTGAGCGACGATCAATTGCCAGGGAATATTCGTCCCGTGCATTACGAATCTCATCACGGTATGCCTTTATTTGGGCCTCCTGTCGCTCGATTGACTTCTTGAGCTCATCTATAGCACTGTACCCGGTCACGTCGTTCAGGGTCTGTGCTGCATTAAAGAACGCCTCCTGCAGATTATCCATCTTGGATCCAAACCATTTCATAGTTGGAGATCTCTGAGCCTCTTTCTCGGATGGAAGGTTCTTGATTTCGGGGCCTGATTCCGGTGACAATGGTCTAGAGGAGTTATTTCGAGCACCTAACTGTATAGATTGACCAATTGTGACAGGCACGGCCCAGATCACACCTGGACTCCAACATATCGATGCTAGAGAGTATCGCAACTGTCCCCTATTCCGTAGTATCATCTGTTGTCTCTAGCTCGGAGTGGTTGATCACATAGTAAATTCTCCCAACATGTTTCGCTCCGTCAACATGAAGAGCTTTAGCATTAAGGCCAAAAATGGGAACCACAAAAAACCTTCGATAAATAGACCGTCTTCTCTTCTTCATGGATCAGATTCAGAACCTGAAGAGGGAGAAAAGGTTACCAGACAACTGGTGGACGGTTTCGATCAGGACTCGGGCGGCGGATTCAAAGAGGAGCAAGCGCCTAATGCTGAACCACCTCAAGAGCTAGTTATCAAGCCGGTGGCAAACAAAAACTGGCGCGAGGAGACTTACCGCCGGAGTGGCTTCTTTGTACCGACTTCGTCAGGCACTTCGGTCGGAGGTGGTCAGGTTGCTGAAGAGGAAAAACTCAAATTTGGTCTTAGTCTGTCAGATTTGCCGGCAAGTCAGAAAGATGAAGAACAACTAGAGCATGATGGTGGTACTTCGGTAGAAGAAGAGATTATAACAGAGGATGAAGCTGCGAGAAGGGCCCTGATCAGTGGTAATAGTGACAGCGGATTGGTTATTCCCGTTGGAGGAGGCCCTCAGCCTGATGAAGAAATCATATACGAACCCATATCAGAGGGGGAAGCGTACAGGCGGGACTTGAAGGCACGCCCAGATGCACCAGATATGGATGCTTACGCTAGAGTACCAGTAGAGGAATTCGGAGCAGCCCTCTTACGTGGTATGGGCTGGAAGGGTCCAGATCATGACGAAAACTATTCTAGGACGGTTCCCGATGAACAGCGACCGTCGTTACTGGGACTCGGTGCTAAACCAGTTGATACTGGTGTGGAGGAGTCTGGTTCGTGGGGGAAAGGTAGTCGAAGAACTGCAACAAAAGTTGAGAAATCATATGTGCCTTTGGTGAAGGTCAACAAAGCAACAGGCGAAAAGGTCACCGAAGAGGAGTCAGAGGTTCATCCCGAATCAACCAGTAAAAGCAAAACGTCCCATGATGATAGGCGAAAGGAGCATTCTGCAAGGCATTCGAAGTCTGATAGAAATCACAGAGACAGGTCTGACAGGGATGGGGACAGTGAGTATCGATCGAGTCGTGAGCGAACTTCTGATAGAGATAGATATCGAGAAAGGACCAGAGACAGGAAAAGAGAATATCTTTAATCATAATATGGTTCAGACCAAATAATGCAAATCTGATTTATTTTGCTATGTACATTAATAATTAATAATCGTAATAATAATAATAATAATAATAATAATAATAATAATAATAATAATAATAATAATAATAATAATAATAAGTTAAGCTATTGCACCCAAACTGAGCAATATCAATTGGGCAGCAAACTGCAATGACCAGAAGCCAACCTTTCGAATTCGCATTGCACGAGCCTCGTCGTCAGCGACATTCTTCGCAAATGCTTCATAAACCTCAGCGGAAACATCGTCCATCAATTCGCTATCATACATAGTCCAACTGCCATCGAAGTCATTTAGCTTTTTCACAATACGACAGTTGATTGGGATATACGTATCACGAGAATTGATATAGCCAACAATAGGTCGGATTAAGGCATTATTGATATAGGTTAGATCGTTTGTGAATGGTACCACAGCACGAGTATTGTTGAGCTGAACTCGTAAATCGATCACAACATATTTATGCGCTTCTCTTTCTCTTGCCTTTTCTTCGACTGACGTTACAATATCAGCTCCTGACGATACCCTGCGAGAGGATATATTGGCATCCCAGCGCTCTACGATATCCTGCAAAACTTCGCTGAACTTGAACTGTTCAGCATCAACAGGCAGCATAACATCAGCCAAAACATCCACATTCCCACTTTCAATCCATCCAAAGGGTCCCTCAATTCCTGTGTTTAGATGCTTTATATTTACATTATCGATTCGTAGTCGATTTATTTTTTTCCACGGGCTAGGTTCATCCTGGCTGGTAAACGTCGTCATCTGCCGAGGATGAATCGTAAAAAGCGAATTGTCATACGATCCGGACATATTGTTAGCAGATAAAATGTCGTAGAAGAGCCACTGTTTCCGAAGCTGAGGTAAATCGCAGTTAAATATGGAAACTTCGAACGGTTCCATTCCTCCGGGTTGATGTAATGTCACTAGAGCATCCTCCATCTTGAAGCTCTCAATCTCGAAGTCACCATGCATATAAATATTTTTGGCCGATTTGGCATCATAGCTATCTGGGTATCTCACATGACGCCTATCTACTACTCCTCGTAGACCCTTTACCTCCACATCTTCCAGTATGCCTTTCCCATCTATCCAGCGCCGTAGTGACAACGTCACAGAGACAGTATCTATCGTGAGATCAAACTGGGTATAGTTGCCATCATCCTCTTCGGTTTCCCCTTGGTATACCTGATTGGCACGGGCGGCAGCCGCTGCCACAGCTTGAGAGCCCTTCTGGAAGCTCTTTTTGCCCGTTCCAGGCCTTCTAGACACAAACACATTGCGGAATGAGATTACTCCATCTTTCCAATGTGGCACAATAGCATTCTCGAATACGACAGTAACTCCTGTCTCTTTTGTGATGAAGTTGCCTACGACGCGAGCAAAGTAATCCTGCGCAAAAACAGTGTTCATTGTCAGCACCACAATAGAAAAGAACGTTGTGGTGCCCAGCAGAATCCATAGCAGGTTTCCAACAACGATCCAGGAGAACAGTGCACTTATATCATCGGTATTGAAAGGACGCACCTGGCGAATCATGGTCCACTTAAATCGGATCCGAAGTCGATCGAAGAAGCCTGAAGCTGCTGCCAGCAGCTCGTCCTTTGTCGGGGCGTGAGGTATGGTCCAGTTTGAATGGTGGTCCTTCTTCTCGTTACTCTTAGGGGTGCCCTTGTTCTTATTCGATTCTTCTGGCGGGTCAGCATTGGCTGCAGGCTTGAGAAAAGCCGAAGTGGCGTGGAATCCTCGATATGCCGGGAAGAGTATCCCCTTTGGCGCATTCAGAGCTGTTCGTCTTAGTCCTGTGGCTAGAGACCTATATGGTCTTAAAGTTGTTGTTGTTGTTGCTGGTTGTATAACGCGACCGGATCCTGGCGCCAAAGACAGCATCGATCTAGTCGACCTTAGCAGCAGCATCGAAGAAAGGGAACGCCCGAATTCCTGGCAGCACCCAAAGCTTCTTAGAGGGGACCCACACATGGATCCCCATACTGGTTTACCGGCATGTAACATTATCTATGCATATTAAACCTCCTCTCTCTCGTAGAAAAAAAATCGTTCACCACGATCCTTAAATCGTTGATTCAACTTGAGCAACCACCACCGGAACAGCACTTGCCTATCACAACCGTCCGAGTAGATCTATAATCGCCTTCTCTTCTCACCACTCTAACCCTCGAATGGAAATTGCAACTTTTTCTATTTCAACACTAGACAACTGTTGATTTCGGGTACTAGTAGTATATTAAACTTCCAACCAGGTCTTTTTTGCCTTCCCAGCCAAGAACTGCCAAACTCTCTGCTACTAGACCCACCACCCAGATTAAAAGAACGCAAGTCGATAGATTCCTATGTGCGCACGCTTTGATTCGGGTACCTTCTGAGTTACTCCTCTTAGTGTTCTTTGGTCCTGCTGTGATATACAACAAAGCCTTGATTTATCCAAAGCGTACTGGTCCTCCTCTGTATGAAACTTCTCGGGTCGTCGATTTTCTCTTTGATCGATACACCCGCCGCAATAGCTATGCCCCAACCCTGCCAGATAAAAAAAAAAAAAATTTAGTGAGAGCGAGTACGAAAGAAACACAATAATGCCTGCACCAACCGCGAAGCTAAAAGCAGAACCCGAGAGTATACCGCCGACTTCAAGGTATGTGGACGAAGAAGAAGCAGAGGACCATGAAGTTTTGATAGACGCAGCTGCAAGTATACCACCACAAGAGGAGATGGCCGAGTCATCTAATGCTGCTAAAGAGACCACCGGCGCTTACGACGAGGAGGACGTCACCATGGACCAGGATGGCCGGGTCAAATTCGCAGCCGTGGCCAATACTGGTAAAGCAATCAAACGAGAAACCCGAACAATAGCAGTGCCACCACATAGGTTCAGCCCTCTGCGATCATACTGGAACAAAATATACGTCCCGCTGGTCGACCACTTGAAACTGCAGGTCAAGATGGACGTCAAGAGCCGGAAGGTCATGATAAGAACGTGCAAAGAAACCAAAGATCCTGGCGCGATACAGAAGGGAGCCGATTTCCTGCGTGCATTCACTCTAGGGTTTGATGTGGACGATGCAGTAGCACTACTGCGACTGGATGATCTCTATATCGAGACTTTTGAAGTCAAGGATGTCAAGACTCTCAGTGGAGATCACCTGAGTCGTGCGATCGGCCGTATCGCCGGTAAGGATGGTAAGACCAAATTTGCCATTGAAAATGCCTCCAGGACCCGAGTCGTACTGGCCGACAGTAAGATTCATATTCTGGGTGGATTCACAAACATCAAGATTGCTCGGGAAACTATAGTCAGTCTGATCCTCGGTTCCCCTCCAGGAAAAGTGTATGGGAACCTTCGCATAATATCGTCTCGCATGAAGGAACGCTACTAGAGTTACAGATATATATATATATATATATATATATAATTTTTACGTGAAATTCTTTTTCCTGGTGTAATTCAAATCTTTTAATGACGCTTCGAACCCCAGCCTTTTTGCACCATGGATTGTTCCAGTCTATCCCAGATCCGTTCTACTACCTCCCTATCTCTGAATCTTTGGTTGCGTTCAATGGTCTCCACAGAGACGTTCCACTGATGAAGTGTGTCCGGAAGAGGATCACCCTTATATACGGCTGCAAATCCGAGCACCTTCTGGAATAGAACATTAGGATCGCTCCATTGATACGGCTTGAACTGCCACTTCTGACCGGTGACAAACACAGCTACTACCCGATCCCAATATTCAGGCTTGAATCTGTCAACAGAGTCAACCACTACGAATTTCATAGTACCAAGTTTAGGGCTAGTTCGAGAAATTCTTTGTAGATTTGCCGCTCCAATTGAAGATGTCACAGGGCTAAAAACCCCGTTTTCTAAAAACTGCTTGACGTTAGACATATTGATAAGTGACGAAGCAGACGGGGATAACAGAATAATAGGATCCTGGTTCTTTCCTGGCTTTGACACAGGCGAAGCAGAGGATTTCGCGGCAGTACTGTAGCTTGAAGTAGTCGACTTTACTCTGGCATCAGCGGCCACAGGAGTAGGTTTTCCAGCGGAGCCATTTCTGAACGGGGCGATTATTCGCTGCCTGCATTCTGACGACACGGACGAAAAGTCGATAATTTTATTGCCCCGCAGAGCTCTGTTGTGATCTATTAAAGCACGCTCCTGATCGTAAATTCGCTGCAGATGTGGGTCGACCTCGCGTTTTATTGGCCTTCTCACCGAAGAGTCGCCATCTTTACCCGACTGTTTGACCTTCGCATCTAAATCGGAGGCTCCCTGGGCAGATACTCCAGAAATAATATAGTCACTCTCTGTCGATGCTCCTTCCAGCCATGTGATGAGATCAGTTCGCTCTAGGAACTTCAAACTTAGTACGCCGCGCTCATCGGAAATTGTAATATAGTCCGTGACACTCAAATCCTTGGTTAACCAACAGTTGTATACTGTGCGCAGGTCTATCAGCTGCTTTGTAGGTTCTTTTGATTCGAATCGAGTCTCGGTATCTAGTGGTATTACAGATTCAGTTTCCGATATGCCTGGCACGGCAGGAAACAGCAGCGACTTGGCTGCTACAATATCTTGTGTCTTGTCGCTCGCTACATCTTCACCACTGACTAGCTGTGGAGAGACTTTGGCCGCGATGGCAGACCTTAATACCACCAGCGGGTCACTCATTGGTTGCTCTTACCCAGGTCCGGAAACGGGGTGTTTTTGTATCAAGATTCGAAGTGAAGAGAGTTCAACTTGCAACAACTTTCTGAGTGCGGGAAACCTCTAACATCAAATACAAAGCTTAAAAGAGAGATATAAAAGTTAGGATTCAAACAATAATAACTAACATATGTAAATCAAAGTCGTGACAATAAAAAGGAGGAATAACCAAAAACGGAAGGATAAAAATAATATAATGATGCAAAAAAAGGTGGTGGCTAACAGCAGCTGGACTTGGGCTCTGGCTCGTCATTGTGAACGTAAATGGTCTGGCCCCTGTTCTGAGCAGCCAGATAGCTGTCCTGTATCGTGCGCTTCTTCTCAATGAGCTTACGGGTGATCACTTCAAACACTTCTTCCACGCCTTGGTCGTCTTTGGCACTGATCTCATGGCATGCATCTGCGCCATCGTCATCTTCTGTGCTTAGGTACTGGCTAGCATATGCAATACAAGTCTCGAATGGCACTTGTCGTTTCGAAGGGTCTGCATTTACCAAATCTAGTTTGGTGCCCACAATGTGTATAATCAGATCGGAATCCAGGTTCTGTTTGAGCTCCAGCAGCCACGAGTGCATGGCCTTGAACGATGCCTCCGACGTTATGTCGTAGCACAGTATGCCACAGGTGGCGCTTCTATAGTACATCGGAGCCATTGATCTGAACCGCTCCTGGCCCGCTGTGTCCCATATCTGAAGCCGGACAACATAGTCATCCACCATTACCTTCTTTGCCAGAAACGACGCACCAATAGTCGATGCGTTGCCCTGCTGAAACGTGTTTCTTACATATCTTACAACAAACGATGTTTTGCCCACTCCTAAATCAAGACGATTTCGGTTAGTATCCACCACGTTTCTTTCATTCGCAGCAGTCTCCTTAAATAAGACAACTCCAAGCCCATACCTTGCGCGCCAAGCAGCACGATCTTAGCATCCAAACTCATTCTATAGCGACCGAGTCCTCTTTTGACACGTAACAGAGAGCAGTCGGTGAAGCTGTCCTAATTATTTCTCCTGCTTAAGGGAGCTGCACGACGGCGTTTAAACGAGAGCCAGTCACACACTCTTCTTTTCTGCTTCTCCTCCGGATTCTGTCTACAAACGCAGGCCCCTCCTAGGTGTAATACTCTTCTTCACAAGCTAGATAAGCTAATCGATTAGCTATTATGGCAGGTGTGTGCACCTTGAAAGTAGTACTAAAGTACTCAAAATGTTTGGGCTTTCGGGAGTTAAGTTGTTGTTTATCCCACTAAGTGGCTCCCCTTCAATATGTAACAACAAATGGATCGGCAGGTCATTTGAGTAATGACGAACATAAGAGGAGTCAGTCAGATCATGAGAAACACCACCCTCCCCAGTCGTCGGGACCGTATGTCAATATATCTTAGTTAAGTAGTGCTCTGTTGTTGGTATGCTGTAGATCAATTATTGCTTTATATCTATGACATGGTTGTTTTCAATTGGTGCCAACCTTGTTTTTCTCGTGTTTTTCTCTCTCTCGTTCGTCTGGTCTTAACCATCGTCTAAGCGCCCGCCCTGAGAGAGCAGAACTACCATGTGGAGGACGCCGGCGCGGAAGGTCTGCAGTATCAGGAGAAAATGCTGTTTCTCTAGTAAACCTAATAATGACGCGGCGGGCGTCAAATCATTCATCTCTCAGCAGAGGCTCTATATGATTGACGAAGCGACGCCTGGATCGGTGTTCTTCCTACCGCATGGAGCGCGGTTGTTCAACAAGCTGGGCCAGTTCATGAAAGTCCAGCAGCGAATGTTCGGGTTCGATGAGGTCATCACTCCTCTGATATATAAGAAGTCTCTGTGGAAAACGAGCGGCCATTGGCAGCATTATAAGAGAGATATGTTTGAAGTGTTTGGAGCCGATCATTCGGATCTTGCGCTCGCAGCAGAGCAGCCTGTAGAGGGCAAAGGCGAATATAGCCTAAAGCCAATGAACTGTCCTGGGCACTGCTTAATGTTTGCAAGGCATGAAAAGTCGTTTCGAGAGCTACCGGTGCGGTACTCTGATTTTTCACCCCTGCACAGAAATGAAGCCTCGGGCGCTCTAACAGGTCTCACCCGTGTACGCAAGTTTCACCAGGATGATGGTCACATCTTCTGTAGGCCTGACCAAGTAGAAGCAGAGATGAATACTTGCTTAAAGTTGATCAACACTGTGTATCGGATATTCGGGCTCGATGACTATAAACTGACTCTATCGACGCGGCCTGAATCTTTCATAGGTACGGTAGAATTCTGGGATCGGGCAGAGGACAGCCTCAAACAGGCATTGAATAACAACAGTGGTAAGAATTGGAGTATCAACGAGGGCGATGGTGCCTTCTACGGGCCAAAAATCGATATCTTGGTAAAAGATAACCTGGGTAAAGAACACCAAACTGCAACAATACAACTGGATTTCCAGCTACCCCAAAATTTCAAACTTTCGTACCAGACGACCGACCAGCTACATGAAACCCCGGTGCTTATACATCGTGCAATTTTCGGCTCCTTTGAAAGATTCATGGCCCTGCTGATCGACCATTATCAAGGGAAATGGCCCTTCTGGCTGAACCCTCGACAGGCTGTAGTTATTCCTGTCGCTGAAAGGCATGTTGTGTATGCTCAGAATGTAGTACGACTCCTCTCTGGGCGGCAGATGTTAGATAATGCTGGAAAACTCAATGCCCGATTCTTTGACGTAGAACTTTCGTCAGGAAACGAAACTGTTGGGGCAAGGATAAAAAATGCCGTGGTCGAGGGCTATGGATATATTATAATGGTAGGCGATAAAGAGGTTGCGTCCGAAACCCTGTCGCTGCGTAAAAGCGATTCCAAAGAAACGATGATTATGACCCTAGACGAGGTACTCTCGAAATTCAGGACTCTGGAGGACGAATACAGATAGAAAATATATATAATTATAGGCCTCATATCTTATCATAGTCTATGGCCTAACTGTACATATAATAAATAATATTAAAGCTTTATTTTCTTCAGTGCTTGGGCAACCGTGCTTTCGCTGAGTTCTGGCAGATGATTCTCGGCCACTATGATCTCAGGCAGGATTGGCAGCTCTGTCAAGCCACCCCAGAGATCCATTGGCAAATAGTCACCTCTTTCTTTGATAAAGCTTTGTCTCAGCTCGATTTCGTCCCGGTACGCAGTTTTGAGTGTATCTGTGACTTTCTTTATCAAGCTGTCCAACTTAATTTGTGCTTTCCTGCGCCTCAAAATCTCTAGAACCAGGGCATGATAAGACTTCAAGAAAAGATCATAATACTTGACCAGTGATTCAGTTTCAGCTGTCAGTTTGTTTATCTCACGCATGTGGTTCTGCTGGCGAGTAGAGAACGTTTCCAGACTATCTGAGTAGCCACTCAATTTAGTGGTCCCGAAGATTTCAAACTCATCAAAGAAGCGTATTGCACTCCTGTGGGCTTCGACCATCTGAAGATAAAACTCAGAGACCGCCTGTTCAGATGACTCTATAGCCTTTCTTCGCTCGTATAGCTCCTCTACGACTCCTTCCACTTCAGCACTGTCATTCTCCACTACCGTGATAAGCTCCGAGAACTCTTCGTCGGAGCCTTTGTCCTGGCCATTTAGCTCTACTGCTTTGAGACATAAGTCATAGTGTCTTGTAAGAGATTGTAACAGCTCGGCCATAGCATGCGCATGCGAGGCCACAAGATCGGTATTCTCGTGAGCTCGTTCAAGATCCTGCTTTTTCAGGTTCTTCATTGTGAACATCTTGCGTCTCAGATCCGTAATGTCCAACTCAAGGTTTGCGACTGTGCTTCTCAATTGGTCTCCAGAGCTCTGAGCCTGTGATATAGCTTCGGTGGCGGTAGTCTTGAGACTCTCTATACCATTCTCATGGACAAACGTTCGCAATGATTTTCGACTCTTCTGATGTTCACTCTCAGGGATACTTCCACTCCCAAAAGCCGGATCTAGTTTGGTACTTTCGAGGACACTTAGGCAATTAGCAAGTTTCTCTTCGATATTCTCCATCTCACGTAGTCCCTGGTCAAGCTCCCCTGACGATGTGCGCTGCAGCTCTTGCAGCCATTCTTTTATTTTCTGAAGAGACACAAACTGGCCCCCTATCGCCTTGTTCATGAAAGTCACTTGAGCCCACAATACAGTAGCCTTCTCAATCTGGCGCTTGGACGTCGCTATCATGGCATTGGCTTCCGTACATATCGGCCCCGCAATTGCAAGCGACTGCTTGGCCTCGATGAACCATTGTGACAGACTAGTCATCTAGAATAATAATCAAACCAAAGTGATTGATACTAATCCCTCCCGCATATTACGAGAACCCCTACTTAGTATTATTGTCTTACTCTGACGAATTAGGATTTATTCTAACTTAAGGTTTGCTTGGGCTTAGCTGTGGTTGTTGACCTATATGTGACAGCAGCACTGTCCCGGTCCCAGATTTCTGATCTCCGAAGTGCATACTTGAACTTTAGCGGCGACGACGCGTTCGCACTTGACCACGACGCGTTTTTTCCACCGGATTGGATAATGCGATGTCGTTGGATAGCATACTCCATTTAAAGGAGCCTGAGCTGTCTCTAGTTCGACCGCATAGCGAGGACGAGCATGATCCACAGAAGCCCGCAAACAAAAAGAGGTATAACGTCCAGAAGTCGACGCTCTATAAACTCTGGAACAAGCAGGAACCAGAAAGCCAATCATCAAAATCTGAGGGCTCCGGAAGTACAGATGCAGACGAGACACCGCCAGCGACACAAGTTCGTTCGTTTCCTGTAACTTTGAAGCTGCGATCTGTTAAGCAAGAAGTAGCAACACCGACTCCGATCAGACCAGTGCATCCGTTTTTCCAAAAATTTCAACCTGGTTCTTGCCATCCTGAGCGTGGTGAAGCTGAAGTGGTGGATGCTGAAATCAAACCAGAAGTAAAGGAATGCCCGGCGGCAACTGTTGCCAGATCGACCTCGACCACATCTTCAACATCTACCCTTCCAGTGCATCCATTTTTCAGCAAGATAGAAAATCGGCCACAGTCTGTATCTCATAGTCATGGGAAGGGGCCAGAAGACTGTGTGCAGCGTGTGTCTTCGGTACCACCTCGTCTGTTTGCATCTGATGTCCGACCAGCTAACAAGTCCCTTCCGGCACCATGGCCCTGCTTTGCTCATACAAGAGGCTTAGAATCCTACACTCCACCAACTCTGCATGAATATCTAAGTGGTAGGCAGCGCAAATATAAGCATCGCTCAGTCCATGTCTATGACAGCGAAAATATTGCCGCGAGGCGCCTTCCGTCAATTGAGCGGAGCACGAACTTGCAGAAGCCAGAACGAATAATAATGACCCCAGATGAAATAAGTGATATTGCATACTCACAAGTTACGGATCCGACACATCGGCAGATCCTCTCCCCATTGCTCTGCTGTGTCGGCGAACCTTGGGCTTTTGACAAGTTTTCCTGCGAGGAGCAGACGTGGATATCGAAATTGGCACCGAAAGATCCGGCACATGTGGTGACACATAACTCAAATGCAAAGGAGGTAGTCCGGTGGTTACGCAGAAAGATGGAAAAACTACGCAAAATGCCTAGTATCCATAATGCGCCAAGGGCCAAGAAGAAAGCTAGCAGCAGGAGAGAAAAAGATTTGGATGATTTTATTGCTGATGATGACGAAATTGTTTATGACATTGTCGATAGTACAAATGAACAGCAGGCTGTTGAATTATCGAACTTCCTGGTCTTGTATGGTCCGTCAGGGACTGGCAAGACTAGTTCTGTGTACGCTGCAGGAGCAGAGTTAGGAGCTTTTATTTTTGAGGTGAATGCCGGACAGAAAAGATCGGGTAAGGAACTTCTAGAACTGCTTGAGGGCATTGGACAGTCGCGTCTGGTGCATTCTAAAGATGGTAGTGGGTTTGGAGCGAAGAGTCAGGATACGGTGGTTCTGCTAGAAGAAGTGGACGTCATATTGGAAGGGGAATTATCATTTTGGGGTGCATTAACACGATTTGCTGAAACGTCTCGGCGGCCAATTATTCTGACTTGCACTGACCCTAGTCTTCTTCCAAGTGCTGCTCCTGAAGAGGCTTCTCGCACATATATCGAGTTTAGTCCTGCCCCTAGTGAACTTCAAGCAGATGCTCTGTGGCTTATGGCACTAAGCGCTGGACATCTTCTCGATCACGGTATATTATATGATTTGATAAGAGAGAACAATTACGACTTTCGGAAATCTGCTAACGATCTCCAATTCTGGTGCCAACTCAGTGTTGGTGGACGCAAAAGCGGAATCGACTGGTATATCACCCCAGAAGACCTCAAGGTACATGCTAAAGCACGTGTGATAAGTAAGAATACATTTTATCGCGGAGTTCTGACGAGTCCTGAAGCAGGGAAACCAGATGCTGTCAGGCCAGTGACAATCGAAGAATATGAAATGATTTCAGAGAATTTAGCGTTTCTAGATATACTGGAATGCGGGGAACACAGTCAGGTTGTAAGTGAATCTCATGACACTAGTGATCGGCTCTCTGGAATTGAGTTCACCAGTGAGCTGCCACTGAGGAGTGAACCTCTCTTTTATGAATGCAGAATTTCACCATACCTACGAAGCCGGTTTTCTGCTCTACCTGAAATTTTCAGTGAATCCAGTAGTGATAGTGTCACATATCGAGAGGCATTATCGTTTCTTGCCTATAACGGATATTCAGGGACCAGAAACGTTTATAATTGTTTAGAGTGCTCGTCGCTCGAGACTATAGCCTGTGAGCTAGCACCGATTGTACGCGAAATTGCTAGGACCGATCAGGTAAAAGTAGAAATGTACAGAAGAGAGCAGCAGAAGCTTGGAGATGGTGGTAGAGCGTCTAGGCGATCATGGTCAGCATTAGGTCTGGTTCCATATGAGCCCTATCTTGATGAAGGTTTTCTGGAGGAAGTCATAGCCACCGCACCGAACTCTTGGGTAATTGCATAATATGATTTATACATTGAGTTGTTATTTATAGAGTATAAATTATTATAAAACATTTAATTCATCAATTCATATAATTTGGGTCTTCAGTGTAACAAGACCGCCAGTGAAAGAACGCAGAGCTTTATTCTTGGGCCGAGGCTCCTGAAATCTTCTATATGCCTCTTTGATGTGACGTGCCATTATGGGTCGCTGGCCTTCGTCCGGTCCATCAAATAAGTATCTCTCGTGCTTTCTCTTCTTAGAATCCTTTGCAGTCCGAAGCTCCACTTCTTCTTCGACCTCTTTGATCTTGAGAGCTTCTTCTGTAAGGTTCGCAACGATCTCAAATGTAAGGAACCCCAGGATATCAATTATGTCGTCATGTGGACGCGAATCAGTTAGCTGCCCTATGCCAGCCCATTCACGAAAACGCTTGCCTTTCCTAAATGTGAAACTGGCCTGACGACACTCACTCCAATGCACGTATTCTTCTTTAGTCATACCCCGTGTCCTCTCATCGGCTGTTCTCAGTCTCTCGATAGTTGCCTCAGTAGCTTCCATCTCACCCTCGTCTTCATTGTCATCCTCGTCCAGCGGTTGCTCGGAGAACATGAATGCCAACTCCCATGGTAATCTTATCTTAGATTTCTTATACAATTTCTTGGCCTCATTACTCATGACTCCTGCATCTTCCAACAGATCAGTCCCCTCTACACCTCCACCGTCCTGTTCACGAGCGTTCTTCCGGACATCTTTCCAGGATAAATACGTGCTTAGGCGGTTCACTTTGGCCCTGTCGTGTCTAATCAAGAAAATGAGATCTTCAACCGCGATTGATCTCGCGCCTCGTCTCCTTGCTACATTCGTTCCTTGCAGAAGCTTTCAATCAATGTTAGTACCTGGTCCTCTGAAGGGTCTGAGTTCACGGCCATACAATTTCAACTACTTGAGAACGGACTATGTCTTCAATTATCGACGTGGTTTCAGGAGGAGGATCATTTGTCTCACCACTGACAAACATCATCTGCTGGATTTCCACCCGGTACTTATACTTGTCGAGCACATTTTTGTCTGCTGTGGTCGTCATAATCAGTTTTTGAAGTTTGGTGATGGACTTCGACTACAACAATGCGGAGAGGAAGATATATTAGAGCTAGAACCCTAACAACTTTTTGTCAACACTATATAGAATATACAGTAGGGGTTTCCCGACTGAGAAATAGCACATATGTCTTCTTCAGATGAGGATGATGACGACGAAGGCAGCTTTCACATGGGCCTAGGTGGGCCTAAAGGAAGAGCAGCCAGTGGCAAGAAGCGCTCATTTCAAGATCGATCTAGCGGTGAAGACGAGTCCATGAAGGCCAAGTTTGGCTCGGCTCTGCGATTCAAACAGATGAATTTTGCCAGTGGACAGGAGACTTATCTTGATGAAAATAAATCGGAGAGCAGGAATTCTGCTGTTTCGTCAGAAGCCGCTACGCCAGCGGAATCAGACGAACTTTCATCGACTCGAAAGTCAGTGCCTTTCAAGTCCAGGGCAAAAGGACGCGGCAATGGTCTTGAAGCCTCATATGGAATCGGTGCAAAGCTCCTGGGGAAAATGGGTTATGTGGCCGGCCAGGGACTTGGTCACAAAGGCAGTGGCATTGTGGAACCGATCCAACAAAAACTACGACCTACATTACTGGGTTTAGGAGGGATAGACGAAAAGACCAAAGCAGCGAACGCAGCCGAAGAGAAGCGAGATAGAGCGAAGCAAAAGAAGAGAACAGCCGCCACCAGTGGTGGTTACGACGAGCCAAAGAGCCGGAGGCCAACTACTAGTTCGCCAAAGGACGTATACAAGACTATTCAGGAGCTTGAACATGAAGGACTTCACGTTCCGAGCCAATTCAAAAAGATCATCGACATGAGAAACGAGGCGCAAGAAGAGCTAAGCGATCTGAGCACGATGACTACGACGACAACGACGATGACGACTTCAACGGGGCTGGGCTCAATGGGGGTATACGCCAAAGCCCGGAACGAGCTAGAATCTTGTGCTAAGGAGTGGAGGAATTTGAAATCAAGAAAGCAGTATACCACATTCGAGTTAAGTCAGTTAGAAGAGCAGTTGGATTCATTATTAGAGGAAATGAAGCGACTGCAAGGCATAATAGATCTGGTGAAAAGTATCCAGACCGTGGCCATGCAGGGCCCCCAGACGACGGAGTTTGATTCTGTGCGTGCGGAGTTTGGGGCTGTCGGCCAAACTAAGGAGTTGGGCCAGGTACCGGAGTTTGAAGATGCAGTTAACCGTCTTCAATTCGAATATATTCACGAGCGAGAGAAGTATGGCCTGGACGAGGTCGCTGTAGCGGCACTAGCGCCGGCCTTTCAATTGGCACTTTCCACGTGGGATCCGCTAAACGACCCCCAGCGATTTCGCGACAGGTTTTTAGCGTGGAGGGTACTATTAAAAATTAATGGGCATAATGAGGATGGATCTGAGTACGACGACGGCGACGATGGACCTGGAAACCGGAAATCCAAACCTGCGTCTCCGTTCGAGACGCTCATCTATCAGTGGTGGCTTCCAAAGGTGCAGACGGAGCTAACAAACCATTGGAAAGTGACTAACCCATCCGCGGCCATCCTGCTTCTTGAGGAATGGGACGAGGTGATCCCGACATTTGTCAAGTTCTCATTGCTGAAGAGGATCGTCATGCCTAAACTTAAGCTAGCGGTCGAAGAATGGAATCCTGCTGCTGCTGCTAGTGACAGCCGCCGAGACAAGCAAAAACGTGGGCGTAGTAGTAGTACGCTCCTGCTGCTGCCGCCGCCGCACGCCTGGCTCTTTCCATGGCTTCCATATTTAGGGCCTTCCCTGACAGAGGAGATAGTGCAGGACGTCAAGCACAAGTTTGGATCTCTTTTAAGGCGCTGGAAGCCGGAGCAGGGCTCTCCCATCGAAGGATTTGGATCATGGCGGGAATTGTTTGGTGTAGAGGAAACTGAGCGGCTTCTCACCAGCCACTTGGTGCCACAATTGACTGCCCACCTACGCCACACGCTAGCGGTCAACCACCAGCACCCTCCTCCTGCTGTTCCCAGCAGCAGCTCCACCACAACCAAAGATCTAGACCCGTTGATCCATGTCATACAGTGGGGCGAATATCTTCGGCCGAGCGTTTTGGGGGGGATAATGCAAAAGGAGTTTTTCCCGAAATGGCTCTCGGCCCTTCATAGATGGCTGATTAGCGCCAATGCGCAGTTTGAGGAGATCTCCCTGTGGTATCAAGCGTGGCATTCGTGGTTGCCCCAGCGCCTGAGGGATATTCCGAGCATATTGGACGGATTCCGAGCAGGCCTGGACTTGATCAACGATGCATTGGACCTGCCTCCAGATCGCAGGCATCTATTGGAACTCACTGATAGGGGTGGTTTCATGGCGGCGACTAATGTTGCTGATTCTGCAAGAGCAGGAGCTGCCGCTGCTGCGCCTGGATCTTCTGGTTATTCAGTTCACCGTGAGCAGCCTGATAGTGCTGCTGGTATCGCGTCGTCCAGAAGAAAAACTACCGCCAGCGCCGTGATCCAGTCAACATTTCGAGAAGTTGTGGAGAGCTATTGCTTGGAGCACGATCTGTTTTTTTTACCTCTGCGTACGGCGCATCACACCCTGGGGCATTCGCTTTTCAAAGTCAGCACCAGCCCAACGGGCCATGCGGGGCTGCTGTGTTTTCTTGAAGATGACGTGCTGTGGATCCAGCAGACCGACAGCCGTGGCAATTACGAGCCGATCTCCTTGGACGACCTTGTCGCTCGCTTCGAATTATAATTTGCTATTGGCTAGGAATAAGAAAAGTACGATCTAGTTTTTGTTTTAAGTAATGTGTAGCTATGCTTGTTGTTTTTTATGTTTTACTTAATGTGTGTATATACAAATATTTACAATTGTTTTTTTTTATGAGGTCTTCATTTGACTCTCTGTCTACAACATCAATCACGGGGTGATGCGTCCTCCCCGTCAGATTATTTAGCGTCTGACTCTAGTTCAGGGGTACCACTGCTCGGCTGCTGCTGCTGCTGCTGCTCAGTGGGATTGCTGCTGATGTCTTCTTCAGAGCCAGCAGCAGCAGGGGCCACTGCCGCGTCTAATGCGCTATCGTCTCTGATCTCCTCTGCATAGTACTCTGGATATCTCCTAAAGCAATCCTGCATGCCCTGGAACTTCTCAATGCAGTCCATGCCTTTAGGCTCGACCTCAGAGTAGACAAAGCAGCTGAACGCAGCTTTGAACTCCTCTCCACATGGCCCGTCAGCCATGCCTCCCAAACACGCGCAGTCCCAGTTGATCTCCCCGGTCTCTGGGTCAAATGCTCCCTTTGCCTCCTGCTCCTGCTCCTCCAGCTGCTCCTCCGGCTGCTCCTCCGGCTGCTGCTCGGACCCGTCGTGGCTTGCTTCCAGAGTATCTGCCGCATCTATGAGCCGTGTTTCAGGAATCGGGACCTCGTTTTCCTCGATCACATCACCAGTGGTCGCATGCGCGGAATTGCACTGATACTGGTATCCTAAAGCCAGGGCTGACACTGCGGTCAGAACCGACGGGACGATATATCTCGACGCCTTGGGCGCTCGTCGATAGGAGGAGGCGGATCGAGAAAATGATGGCAGGCAGCGCCTGCTGCTGGGCGCCGCCATTAAAGCCAGTCGACGGGCAATATGGCTTCTGAGCATTGGGTGGCGGTGGTGGGGATCCCTGGCCTTTTACAAATATGTCACAGGAATGCTAAGCGCTGGCACCTTAGCTGGTCGTCGTCAGGAAGCTGATTAAAAATCAAAAGAAAAAATAGTGGCTTTTCCCTAAAGGTAGTAAGTAGTAGTAGTCGAAGTGGGTGCTGTGGGAGTGGTGGGTAAGGGTAATTCGTATTTGATTTGTCCCAACCCGAGAGCACACAAATATAAATATTAAGGGCCTCCAACGCCCTTCTTTTTGTCTATATTTCTGGAGTTCAATGACCCCTCCCCAGGAACGTCTCTATAGTGTCTCTGGACCATATTGAAGCGGAAGCAAGCTAACGACGACCACGTCGACACCGAGTGACGAGCTGAGTTATAGTAATATATTCATAGGGGCTGCTGAAAGCGCGCCCGGCGACGACGACGACGACGACGTTTTTATACCAAAACACAAAAAAATAGCCACCGCCACGTTCTGGTTGGAAGAGAGAGATCGCAAGTCGCCCACGATTTCGGAGTCTGAGTCGAGCTCGCCTACTCCGATCGCGGGAGGGCTATTTGATTTCTCTACGCATTCGTTTATGGATCCAGCGGCATTTCTTCGCGACAAGTCGAGTGATGCTGCTGCTGCTGCTGCTGCTGCTGCTGCCGCGGCGGCTGCCGGAATAACGAGTGCCGGACGAGATGACCGTGATGAGGACGAGGAGGTCGAGCGGCGGCCAACTGCGCTGATAGTCCTCAACAGACCGATTTCGAACGCGAAGCTGTTTTACAAGTCCTGGGAGTACTCGTCGGCTAAGGTTTGTGCGGATGGGGGCGCGAATAGGCTGTATGACTTCTTTTCAGACGAGGAGGAACGGGCCAGATTCATGCCGGACTTTGTCACTGGGGATTTCGACTCAATAAGGGACGATGTCAAGGAGTATTACAGGGGCCACGGTGTTAAAGTGATACATAATCCCGACCAGTACTCGACAGATTTCATGAAGGCCATAAAGCTCATTGATGGCTATAATGACTCGCAATACGACATATTTGCCCTTGGCGGTATGGGTGGCCGAATAGACCAGGAGTTTCATTCGATACACCATTTGTTCCTATCACACAAGAGAGGTCAAGTTGTCTACCTGCTGTCGGAGGAGAGTATAACATTCCTGGTGCCTGCTGGAACTACTATAATACGAACCCCGCTGGATATTCTCGGGGAGACCTGTGGCATAATACCCATAGCTGGTCCTGCCCATATCACAACCAATGGCCTGCGGTGGGATATCGAAGATTGGGAAACCCGGTTTGGTGGCCAGATGAGCACTAGTAATCATTTGGTCAGTGAGAAAATAAGCATAGCAACGGACGAGGCAGTTTTATTTACGGCGGAGCTACGAGATAAAGTGTAGCCTGGATAATTGATTATTTGGATAGATAGTAATTCTAGTTAATTAATGTTAATGTTTTGATATGTTACTTTTTTGTTTTGAAATTAAAAACATCTATCAGCGAGGGTGTGTTCCTTTGTACGCCCCTTTACGGCGGTTCGTCATTTCATATTGGCCAAGATCAATTTATTTTCGCCAGCAGAAGGTGAAAAGAAGGTTGTTGTCGCTTTGCATCTGTCTCAACAGATGACAAAGTTATGGATGGTGTTGGTAGCAGTGAGCGAGATACTACAGATGTCGTCGTGCCTTTTATACCAAGAATTCAATCCCCAATTTGTAAAATAGTTCATATTGAAATATCCTTTATTGAATTGTTATTAAGTTACAGAACCTATCAAATATTTCTCTGCAAAAATCATCACCAACTAGCACATGCCTATTTGGCTTTTTACGGGATGGTTTTATGGGGCCCTACAGTTTCGTAATTTTAGAGACTTTAGAAAAGGAGTGGTTTGTTGAACGCATTATTGTTAATTCCAGCAATAGGTTCTAGCATGTAACTGCTGCTTTCTTTTCCTGTCAGGACCCCAAGATACTGAATCTATAGTACACTTCAAAATCCTAGAATTTTAAGATATGCTTGAGTGGCTCTTCTCACAGGCCCGTGGTCAAGGTATGTCCAGAAATACTGCTGCTAAGTCCCTCGTTTCAAAATGGTGGGCATGGTACCATCTTTTAATATCCGGATAAAACAATATTAGACTACCTGCTTGAATAAATGTGTGTAGATTGTGGGTTCATTGAGGCCTGGATATTGATGTCAACAGCACTGGATTGCTTGTTCTGCTAAATACGAGCCATTATTCGGTAGGCATGTTTTCAGGAGTTGATTATTTCTTACTAATTGCTGGTTATGCAAATATATACATGTGTTGGAAGCGACCCGAGAATCGGTCATTGGGCCAAAATTGTATATCACACAATTTCTATAATCTAGAACTGATTATTTTTTCTTGGAATCTTTAGTTTCTTGACGTCAAGCGATCTCGTTGTGATCGTAACATGATGTTAAGTTCATCCATGATACGGCTCCAGCTGCACACTCGGTATACGCAACTAGCTCCGCTTACCTTGCCCCCACGTTTTATGTGCCTTAACCACCGAACCCAACAATTCTTTCTCGCTGGAATACAACATTTAGTGCTCCTCTAGTTTATGTCATCTCCTTCAGGTTCTGAAGCCCACATTGGCTATCCACCAAGGTCCGCCGTCTAGTGTGCGGCTTCACCGGGCAATGCTTTTCTTTGCAAGTTGTCATGGGCACACGCTGGGCGTGCATTCCCAGAAACAAACCCCGCCAAATATGGGCGAAGAAAATCGAAGGCAAGTCTGCGACCGGTGCAGACGTCTCAAAAAGGCCTGTAGAGGAGGAGATGAGAGGGTTAGTAATTTTCAGATACACAGCAGAGAGAGGGCTAATTAAAATCCCAAGTGTCATAATTGCGTGGCAGCAGATACAGTGTGTGCTACTAATGCCGTCCTGAAGAGGAAACGAAGACCTAACAGGTGTGTAGATTAACCGTTCTTTCGTCGCTTCAGTCGCTAATATAGTCAGTGTTCCAAGTCCTCTGGAGAGAGAAAACAAGATGCTGAGAGAGCAGATAGACGAACTGAAGAAATCGGAACGATCGCAGTATGAAAATAATATTCTAGTCGAGTCCAGAAGTAACAATCCTATTACTAAAGCGAGGAATAACAAGGATGACCCTGTCATTGGGCATATGGGCAGGCTACTGCCTTGCGAGGATAATAACTACGTTTTTGCTGGGTCCTCAACTGGCGTTCATTTCCTGGGTCAGGTTGAAACTGCCTATAAAACCAGATTCGGGTCAAATACGTCAGCTTTTGAATCCCACTACTTGGCTCACCGTGCTAAGCCGCTATCCCAGTATATCACACCTCGTCTGTCATTGCGGGATGAGTACGGTGAAGCCTTCACCTTCTTGCGTGATATTCCACGGCAATCCGTAGTCGACGAGTACTTTAAGCGGTGGACTTCGATATACCCACTTTTGCACAAGGGCTCTTTTTCTGAATTGGTTTTCCGTCTGGTCTACGATAAAGATTGGGATTTCGAAGCTTCAGATCTGTACCAGGTCTTGCTGGTATTTGCAATTCATTTTTGGGAAAATGAGGACCCTTCTATGCATTGTAGGTTGTACGAACTTTCCAGGTCTGTACTTCCTGAGATTTTGACAGTTGGAAAGCTTTCATCAGTTCAATGTTTCGCTCTCACGTCGATATATCTCCAGCTTGAATCTGATCATACTCAATCGGCAATTTTCAGCTCAATGGCAGTCCGACTGGCTTTATTCTTAGGTCTGCACAGACACTCACATCGATTCCGGTTCGACCCTTTGGAAACTGAGATGAGAAAGCGAGTATGGTGGTCGGTATACTGTCTGGATACACTTACGGCATGTCACAATGGAATGCCGAAGGAAATTCGGGATGAGGACGTAGATACAGATATGCCTGTTGATGCCGACGATTCTACCCTCTCACGCTCTGAATTACGTCTACCCCTTCCAGGGGAAGGAACCTCCCTCACTTCATTTCTCTCGCTTATTAGACTTGTGCGTATTTTATCTACTACTCTGAGAAGCTTATATACAACGACTAGACGAAGGAATGGCGTCCAGAATATTAAGCGAATTCAGCAGGAATTGCGCGCATGGAGATATGTCTCTGTGGAAGGCAATGAAGATGAATATGATATAGTATATTCGACGTCTCTCCACACCTTATTTCTTGAATTGGTTTATTTTTGGACTTCAATACAAGCAAACAGGCCTGGTTTGACGTTCCGTCCGTCTCATCCTCAGTTTAAAGATTCGATGATCGCTTGCTACCGTGCTTCTGTGTGTGTGATTAAGATATTTCGACAACTGCCTGATACTCGGCTTAGCTCTGTTTTGTACCCGTGTGGGTTCCATATTCTATGGCAAGCTGGGCTGATGTTACTATGGGTCAAATGGTGGATAACGTCTTTTACAGAACCGAGTATATTCAACGAAAGCGAGATTGCAGAATTTGGTAGTGGTCATGATGAGGATATTCTCGCTTGTGCTGAGACTCTATCAGAATCCGGCTCCGCCTATCCGATTATCGTTCAGTGTGGGGAAGCGCTAAAAAGATATTATAGATTAACAGTGGATGTAGCAGCTTCTGAAGAAAGCCTGCATATGTCCCTGTCGGCCGATAAAACAATGGTGTCTGCAGAGGAGCTCCTTGAGACATTGTCTTCTTTGAATGATTTGGCATTGCCATATTCAAGTTTCTATGGAGAATACGAGCCTATTTATATGCCTTTCAAGTAACCGTTTCCAAATGAATATTGCATGGAATCTACCATCAGTCCACATGCACCTAGGTAATTGATCGGGTTGCATACTTTCCCGAGAGCATCACCATCTATCTTGCCCTGAATCTCTGGGTGATTACTCAAAATCTTGAGGAGTGTTTGCCCAGACTCGACAGATGTTACACAGCATTTATACACAATATCATGAGCCTGCTGTCTTCCAACGTAGGGTGCAAGTCCCATCATAACAGCTTCGGCTACAATAAGGCCCTTTGTCGAGTTTAAGTTCTTGAGCATTGTACCAGTATTCACAACAAGTCCATGGAGGATAAAATTTGTTTGGTGTAGTGATGATACTGTTGCCATGAAGGACTCTGGGATAGCGGCCCATTCCAAGTGCCATGGCCCTGAAGCTCGCTCAAAATCGGATACCATGCCATCCAGAACCAGGCCCGCATATGATCTGACCATCTTGGACGCTGCGAGTATAAACTCACTAGATATTGGATTTCGTTTTTGAGGCATGGTAGACGATGCCCCTCTGTGATGCACGAAGGGTTCTGAGAGCTCGGAGAGCTCGTTGGATGACATCGCAATTACATCGAGAGCGATTTTGCCGAGACTACCACAGATCAAGGCGAGCAGGTTGGTTATTTCAGCAACACAGTCGCGAGCTACATGCCAAGTTATAGAGGGATCATTGAGCTTCAATATCTCCGCCATATGTTTTCGGACCCGAATTCCCGTATCGTCATTTCCAAGGGAGGCAAGAGTACCAGCGGCACCACCAAATTCAACTAATAGACACCGAGGCTTAAGCTGTTGCAGACGTTCAAAACTCCTCTGAAGACCCGAGACCCATACTCCACATTTGTATCCGAATGTCACTGGGAGAGCATGTTGCCAGTGAGTTCTTCCAGCCATTGGCGTATCCCTGTACTGCTCAGCAAGCGACAGAAGAATCCTGATAGCGTCTGATAGCTCCTTTTCAACTATTTCTAACCCATGCTTCATTTGTAACACTGATGCAGTATCCATTATGTCCTGGGTGGTGGCCCCCCAGTGGACATATTTACCATACCCATTTGCTACCCCGGCGGATATCTGCTCGACCAAGGGCAGAATTGGATACCCTACTATGGCAGTTTCAGAAGCCATTCGTTGTTTATCCAACTTTACGGTCTTGCCAAATTCCTCAATCGCGTCTGCAGCACCCGGTGGGATGACTCCGCAGTTGGCTTCTGCTCGTGCCAGAGCGCATTCAGTTTCTATAAGATATTTCAGATATGCATCTTCACTGAACACCTCACGAATCTCATTGGTGCCGAAGATATCCTTGAAAAGATATGAGTCAAATACAGTAGACATTTTCTTTACCCCGCTGAAGAAAGAATGCAGCAGGTTCGGTTGTTTATTAAATACTTAAATGTAGTGTATACTAACCCGACGGCGTAGGAAGGACAAAGTACGGGATAGCGCGGGGTAATATCGGAATAAGGCGGGTTAGCTATGTGGGGACACGAAGTAGTATGGGGGAAATCGACGAGAATTTTTATTGCCCCGCAACAGGTTCTAGTCGCTTTCAAGAAGGTCGAGATATAAATACGCCTGCGGGAAACTCATGGAAATGGCTCTATTAGGTACAAGATAATGACTGACTCTAAGGTTTCGTTTGTTGGTTTCCGAGGCCAGAAACTCTCGGTCGCTCAGACACTTTTGGTGGGCTTACCGTCATTTATCCTGTTTGGATATAATCAGTCAGGTTTGGGTGGACTACTTTCCACAGAAGACTTTGTCAAGAATTTCCCACGTCTTGATACGTTGCACACTACTGGTGACTTGAAAAGCCATAACTCGACTCTCCAAGGTGTAGTGGTTTCCACGTACTCTCTTGGGGCTCTGGTGGGATCTATTTTCATTGCCATATTTGGAAACAAACTTGGCAGAAAGAAGTGCATTTTTTCAGGTGCTGTGCTGACCCTAATTGGAATTATTCTAGAAGCTTCGTCTTTTCAATTGGCCCAGCTTGTGATTGGACGAACTATTCTAGGTATTGGTATTGGATTTCTGAATGTATCAGTTCCGATCTGGCAGTCTGAATGCTCACGACCCGCAAGCCGTGGGAAGCATGTCGCTCTTGATGGTGCCTTTATCTCATTGGGTTATCTTCTAACTAATTGGATTAATTACGGGTTTTTTGTGGGTACGAATAGTTCGGCTACTTGGCGAGTACCTATGGCCATTTCAGCGATTTTCTCGATCATGCTTATATTTACAATTCTTCCCATGCCGGAGTCTCCACGTTGGCTAATGATGAAGGGACGCACCGAGGATGCACGAACTGTGCTGGCAGCATGCGATGACAGCGATCTTCATTCAGATATGGTCGAGGCTGGTATGATGTCCATCCAGCAATCACTGATCGAAGGTGCGCAGAATGAATCTTCTTTCAAGGATCTGTTTAAAATGGGAGAAGAGAAACTGTTTCTGAGATTCATGATGTGCATGGCATTACAATGCTTACAGCAAATGTCTGGAGGGAACCTTATCTCGGTCTATTCTACTATTCTTTATGAAGAGAATCTGGGATTCAGCGGAAGTCTCGCGCGAGTACTATCAGCAGTCACATTGACATTCAAGTTTTGCTGTGGTTTTATATCATTCTTCACTGTTGATCGCTTTGGCAGACGGCCGCTGCTGATTATTAGTGGCTCTGGCATGGCGGCATGTATGATCTGCTTGGCAATCACTACTTCGCAATCCACAGATGCTGCGAATATCTGCTCGGTAGTTTTTATATTCCTGTTTAATTTTTTTATCCCTATTGGCTTTCTAGGTGTGAATTGGCTCTATGTTGCAGAAATCTCTCCAACCTATCTTCGTGGACAAATATCAGCATTATCAAATGCCAATAATTGGATTTGGAATTTCGTGGTGACCATGATCACACCAGTTGCAATTGTTTCTATCAAATTCAAGTACTATATTATTTATGGTATTATTGGCTTGTGTATCCCTTTGATGGTATACTTCCTGTTCCCAGAGACTAAAGGTCTCGATCTCGAGAGGATTGATTATATCTTCAGAGCAAGCAAGAGTCCTTGGTCTGTGGTTGCCACTGCTAAACGAGCCTCATTGCCAGAGCTTGAGCCAAACATGAAAGAAACTGTAGAGCATTTAGCATGACCAAAAAATGCTTGAATGTTCGATATGCTCATCTCAATTGAATAATTTTAAACTGCAAAAGTAAGATTAAGCTAATATAATTGCAAGTAACAGTTAGTTATAAAACTTTGCATATCAGTGTCCTTGATCAACTAATGATTGGACCATTCAGATTGGACCATTCGGTGAGAGATCTACTCTAAATTGCTCTCAATATGTGAATAACTGACTGCACATGCTCCACATCAGGAGCTCCACCCCTCTGGAGTAGTCTAAATGTCAATGTACCCAATATGAGTGCTACACGCTGCGATATTGAGCCCTGGCGTTGGAAATTATGCCCGTCGGAGAAGCGTAGTAATTATCAGCACTGAGGCTGGGATAATCAACGGTATATGGCGACTACGGTTTGCCCGCACAGTGCCACGCTCGCTCCTTCAACGCATTTTATAGTGAAAGTAGAGCCTTAGCTGGACCTTCGGTTTTCAAAACATTTTATTGTTTGCTATTAGGGCACGCGTGTATTTTTGCTGAGGCTTTTTGAACTGGATCTGCAGATTTAGGTTAATATGAAGATATATTACATTGGGGTTATCCGAAACAATGATGAGAAAGGGTTGGAGCTTGCTAGTGCAAGGGACGTCAGCTCGTTTGGTTTTTTTGAGAAGACAAGGTGAGTTCTTGATCTATTCCTTTAGTGTTTATTATATTGTAATGATGATTATACTAATCAAAGCGCTCAAGTGTCGGTCAGTTTATGACTTTTTTCAGCTCCACAGTTGCTCTGCGAACTAAGCCTGGCCAAAGACAATCAGTTGAGGAAGGAAGTAAGTCAAAGCGATGTCCTTTTCCTGTTTATTGATAATTCTGACGTTTGCGTGTTACTGTAGACTATATCGGGCATGTATATGCAAGATCAGAGGGTTTGGCTGGCGTTATCATCTCGGATAAGGAGTACCCCGTACGAGTGGCATTTTCGGTTCTGAACAAGGTTCTGGACGAATACTTGACCAAACACCCGCGAGTTGAATGGATCAATGCTTCGGCTAACACAGGGTTGGAGTTTCCTGTGCTGGAAGATTACTTACGTAAATACCAAGATCCACAGCAAGCAGACACAATTCTAAAAGTACAGCAAGAGCTCGACGAAACGAAGATTGTGCTACACAAGACCATTGAGTCTGTGTTAGCCAGGGGAGAAAAGCTTGACTCACTTGTAGACAAATCGGAGGCATTATCGTCATCCTCACGAATGTTTTACAAGCAGGCCAAAAAGACCAATTCCTGCTGTGTGATTTCATAGAACCCCCTGTCTTGTTCACTCTATTCCGATTTCTTTTTTATTATTTTATTTTCATTTGTTATGAATTTTTTTGCTTAATAGGACTTAACTCTTTTTTACAGCTTTGAATTACGGAAGCTTGGAGTTTGCATCTGCTCGTAGGTTTTGATGCTGAGATTATCGATTGGAATATCGCCGCCATGAATTCCAAGGCTACGAGTGTCAACATAACTTGAGTTGAGATCACTAATTTTTGTGACACCTAACAATCTCATGTCCATCTCAAGTTCATCTTTCAGTAATCTCATAGCGCGGACTACTCCGTTCTCGCCGTAGGAAGACATGGCGTATAGGAAAGGTCGCCCAATTCCAACGCCCTTAGCTCCCATGCAGATGGCTTTAAGAATATCAGTACCTCGCCTGACGCCTCCATCCACGTAGATCTCAAGCTTATTCTCCCATCCTCGGGCTCTCAGGACAACCATAGCCTGACCTAGCACCTCAATTGCTGATGGAGAGAATTCCAACTGTCGACCGCCATGGTTGGATATAAGAATTCCATCCACCCCGTGTTCAACAGACTTTATGACATCTTCGACTCTTTGGATGCCCTTCAGCACAATCGGGAGCTTTGTTATAGTTCTGAACCAAGCAATATCCTTCCATGACAATGATGTGTCAATAAATGAGGAAATAGCCCGTGCTGCACCCTGAGATCGATCCAGGTCCTCATTCTCCTCCTGGACTTCAGCAGCATCATCCACATACCTGAGTCGCATATCTTTCTCTCGTCGACCTAACTGCGGTGCATCGACTGTGATCCACAGCGCCTTTACACCGCGCTTCTCGGCGTGCTGCACGATCTCCTTTGTGATTTCCCGGTCCGAGTTAACGTACAACTGCATCCACTGTGTCTGCTTGTCAGTCGCAGCATCAATGATTTCATCAAGAGAACATGATGCTAGGGTTGGAATCATCTGGATAATGCCCTCTTTGCCTGCGGCCCGGGTTAGAACTACTTCTCCCTCCGGATGCCCGAGCTTTCCAAGTGCAGTGGCTGAGATGAAGAATGGCGACGCAGTCTTTGCCCCCAGCATTGTAGTGGTAAGATCAATACTGGAAACATCGACCAGTACAGCGGGTCTGAACCAGATGCGATGGAATGCCCGATGGTTTTCACGCAGAGAGATCTCATCCTCACTTCCAGAAGAGTAATACGCCCAGCCGGGCCTTGACATCACTCGTCGTGCGACATGCTCGAAATCAAGCAGATTATACATCTGATTCAGAGGTGGTCTGTTCTTTTCGAATGACGCTCGTCGAACCTCTGCTGGATCTTCATTCTCGTCTTGTTCCAGTTCACTCGTGTCGCTACCATGCTTTGAGATCTTGGGATCAGAACGAGTACTACTAACCTCAGTTCCGTCCTCCGAAGTCACTCTACCAAGATGCTTAGCCTTCGGCAAATACTTCGTCAAAGTATCAGGCGGGTGTATAGGATTAAAAGTCTTTGTAGCGTCTTTTCCAGCGAATTTCAGGATGATGGCCTGTCCACCAGGATGTTTGGGCAGGAACTCACTAACATCATATGCCTGTCCGTGGATGACCACCCAGCAGTCATTTTTTGTATTATGTTTCGCGACTAGAAGCAGAATTAGCGACTATCTTTCTATTTGATTCTTTTGGCTCTGTTCTCTTGTTTGCTTACCTTCGGTAACGGTTGGCATTAGTATCCAATGTCTTAGCTATAAAGATTCCGAACTCCGAGATAGCTTGGGGACCTTTTAAACTCTATCGAACTAGACGTTTTGTGGGGTTCCTCGGTTCCGCATGGTCTTACAGGGGACTTTGGCGAGAGATATCCCCCACCCCGCAGCAGCACATGAAATATGAGATTATATCTAGATGTCGTCTTCTGATTGGATACATAAGTATATGTCTAACTAGCAGAGCTTGTATTTTTTTTTCTTTTTCACTTGTTGTTTTACTTGTTTTTCACTTGTTTGCTCGTCGCTCCATTCTCTCATCAGTCCACTTACGGACCCGTTCTCCGTAGATGAAGATAATGATTGGAAACGGAATTCCGAGGACGAAACAAAGTATTCCGCACAAAGTGTTTGCCCATCCATACCCCAGCTTATCGTACATGGCAGCGCCAAATAAGGGGAACCCGAAACCAAAACAGGACCGGAACACTGCTGCAGCACCGACTGCACTGGCCGAGTACCTGGGGTTCATATCAATCAGGTAGTTCTGAATCGACTGGAAGACCGCTACAAGCCCAAATCCAAAAATCCCTGTACCAACAACAGGCATAAGCCACATCATTTTAACCTGGGCACTCCATCCGTACCAGATCAGGCCGCATCCCAGAATCACAGCAATAGGACTGACTAGGGCGATGCGGTACTCGGGTTTCGGAACTCCATTATTCTGCAGCGTTAGCTTCATGTAGAAGTGCTGAATCGCCGGAGTCCACACAGCCAGTCCAAGCATAAACCCAATTCCAAGCCCCAGATACATTAGGCCTCCGATGCCAGACTTGTAGTGGTAGACATCGGACCAGAGCGCGGGGAAGGTGACCAGCATGAGGTACATAAACCCATATACAAAAGCCATGAAGAGTCCCAGTCCCATGATAATTGGATGGGTAAACAACATGATAATGGGTCGACTTACAGCATGAAGCAGTCGCTTCGCGAGAGGCTCTTGTGCGACTTCGAAAACAGTATGAAGATTCTCGTTGCCGGATTCCTTTCGAAGTCTCTCAGCCTTCCAATGCAGTAGTACAGGCGCAAAAGTCTCCTGGTAGAACATCACACCAAATACTGCGATTATGCCATTAATAATCGACAGAACCCAAAACACCCATCTCCAGCTAATAAACTCGGTGATGAATCCAGAGATAATAGGCGCAGCAACTGGTCCTAACAAGGGGCCCAAGCTGTACAATGCAAGTGGAGTATTTCTTTCCTTATCACTAAACATGTCTGCAAGCGCACCGGCCCCTACAGACAATGGAGGTGCGCCGGCACAGCCTGCCAAGAATCGAAACACCAAAAGCTGTGCAGTTGTCTGAGACAGCGCACACGCAATATTAAATATTAATAAAAGGACGATGGATACATTGACGACGATTTTGCGGCCATAGAGCTCAGATAATGGCGCCATAAATAACGGGCAGATAGCCCATGCAAGAATAAATATAGATACCGTCAGGGACTGGATTAACGGGCTTGTGATATGCAGACTCTTCGCGATCACAGGCACGGCTGGCGACAGAATAGAAGACGATAGAGGAGACACCATCGTGTAAAGACTGACAATTGACGTTGTTATCCATTTCCGCGATGCAGGCCAATTCCTGGGGTTTTCCGGGTCGTCGGGCCCATCCCAGGTCACCAGCTCAGGGTCTGCTTCCTTGAATTCTGACCCGTCCATTGGCGTATTGGCCTCTGCGTCGTCATGGGTGACATAGCTTTCTGTATAATGTCTTCTCGTGGAAACGGCCGAAAGCTTAGACATCATCGACGCCTTGGTCTGCTCACGAACGAGCTCCAATTCTCTGTCACCTATCGGCCCATAAATCTCCCTGACACTGTAACCACTGGCATTCGAGCGGACTGACCGGCCACTCTCTGCACTGCGTCTCACTGGCAGTCTCCCTTCTTCTACAACAGAGAGATGAGTGTCGTATTTCTTTTCCTCATCAGCCCCATCAAACGTCGTGGATGACGACGACGAAAGACTCCTATCATTCTGTGTCAGCCTCTCAGGCAGAGGATAGTCCACCACAGCACTTTCTGCACTTGACGAGGCTGTTCTCCACGACTGGAGGTTAGGTCTATGCGACCGGAAATGGTGGTCTTCAGAGTCACTCATAGTTATTTTCTCCTATCACGGAAGAAGCATCGACTTGAAATAGCAAAAAAAATATCGAGCCCTTGTTATTTATATCACAGGTTCAACGACGTGGGGAGGGATGTGTTACCGTTCTAAGTGAAAAAAAATCTCTACCCTTTCGGTGTCCGTGACAAAATACTAGTATATCTGTCGGAGTTTACTATGTTAGTTGTTGTTTACAGTTAGGGTTATAATTCATATAAAATGAAGAAAACAACCTTGCTATCTTATAAATGGCTGCACAATAGCGTAAAGATAAAATTGGAAAAAATATGAGTGTGACAAAATTTCAAAGGGTAAAGAAGCCTTTATATCATCGTATGGATTCCGAGGTGCGAGGTAGCTCACAAAAGAAATTGCCCTCGAAGAACGACTGCAAGGCTGTTGAGCGATGCGCGGTCCGACGAGCGGGTGGAGGGGGGTCAACGCGGTTACTCACGGATATAGGCGGCGCTCTCTGATTTTTATGCTTGCGCCCCATGCTGCACGGCGCAACGGGTGCGAGAAGGGAATGAGTAAGCGGAATAACACGGAAATAGGAAGGAGTAAGAAGAAAATCACAAACATATGAGAATATAGGTATATACACATATACATATATATATAGCATCTACAAAAGGTCTCGCTTGACGAATTGATCGTAAAGGGTCTTGCCAAGTCGCGCAGGACTGGCCTCCACAACGACCCCGGCAGATTCAAGAGCGCTTATCTTTGAACCAGCACCTCCCTTTCCGCCAGAAATAATGGCACCCGCATGTCCCATACGACGGCCTGGGGGCGCAGAGACACCAGCAATGAATGAGCACACGGGCTTGGGTTGACTTCGAGTCAAGTTGTGCTGCTTGAGGAATTCGGCAGCGTCTTCTTCAGCAGAACCACCAATCTCTCCAATCATGATGATACCGTCGGTCTGCTCGTCTTCCAGGAACACGGTCAGAGCGTCGATGAAGTTCGTGCCAGAGAAGGGGTCACCACCGATTCCAATAACAAGCGACTGGCCAAGACCAACATTAGTAGTCTGGTTGACGGCTTCGTAGGTCAGAGTTCCAGATCGAGACACAATTCCAATTCTGCCTCGCTTGTGGATAGAAGAAGGCATGATCCCAATCTTGCACTGCTCGGGAGCAATGATACCAGGACAGTTGGGACCAACTAGTCTTGTCTTGCTTTGGGTTTTCAGTGCATCGACGACCCTGACCATATCATGCTGGGGGATTCCTTCAGTAATGCACACGACAAGAGGGATCTCGGCCTCAATCGCCTCCATGATACCACCTGCAGCCACATTTGGGGGCACGAAGATAGCAGACGCCGTGGCTCCAGTCTCCTTGATGCCCTCGGCCAAAGTTCCAAAAATCGGTAAGCCCAAATGGGTCTGGCCGGCCTTTTTGGGATTGGTACCTCCAACAATCTTAGTGCCATAATCAAGCGCCTGCTGCGCGTGGAATGTGCCCTGCTTTCCTGTGAATCGTAAACCTGTTTGTCAGTTCTTGTTTGCCCAGATTAGAGAAACTAGCAATGGCATTAAAAACTTATCTTGAAACAGAACTCTCGTCTCCGAGTTGATCTTCAGGTTATTGATAGTGTCAGCATAGGAACGGCGGCTCATTGACGTCGAAAATGACCTTATTGCAATCATGTTAGAACCAATATATCCAAGTAACCCCTCCAATGATAACTCACCGAGATATGCCACAAGCGGCAGACTTGGCCGAGCTCTTGATAGAAAGCATGCTGGTTATATAGATAATAGATCTCAAGCAATTCCCTTTCTAAGTGACTGGATCTCCAATATATAACTGCTCTACTGCAAGACTTTAAACAGATACTGGTGATTCAATGCAATGACTGAGGAGAAATACAGATTTCTTTGCCGAGTTTTGTTGGTTTTTTTGTAGGCGAGGTACTTTTCGTTTTGTTTTCTGCCCAATTACATGGCAACGTTGGGCAGTTGTACACCAGACTGAAACTTACGCTGAGCGATACTACTACCAATTTGCTTCATTCTTCTATGGAGAAGTGTGTTAGACGCCCATTAGAAACAACAGAAGAACACCCAACAACATTATAGGTTGCACTTATAGCGGCGTCACGATATGGCTAAGAAGGTGTGTCCTAACTGTCAGCACACTGAGCTGGTGCAGGATGACAAGTCTGGAGACTTGTGCTGCGCAAAATGTGGAACAGTCGTCGATGACTCCAAGATCGTGTCAGAGGTGACATTTGGTGAAAGCTCGTCTGGAGCTGCTATTGTCACTGGTTCATTTGTGGGCGCGGACCAGGCCCATGCGTCGAGTTCGGGTGGCATGTACGGTAGTCAGGGCGCCAGCCGAGAGATAACTCTAGAAAGAACTCGAAATAAGATTCACCAAATAGCGGTGAAGCTGGGAATACAGGAAAATGTCGCCACTATGGCGTGGCAGTACTATAGATTGGCACTAAACTTCAACTTTGTCAAGGGCCGGAGGTCTCACTACGTGGTGTCGGCATGTTTGTATTTGGCGTGTCGAAAAAACAAGACCTCGCATATGCTGATGGATTTTGCAGAGGCTATCGTAGTTAATGTGTTTGCGATCGGTGCCACATACTTGCAGCTGGTTAAGACTCTGAATCTGAATGATGTTCCTATCGTGGATCCTTCTATTTATATTCGACGGTTTGTATCACAGCTCTCGTTCGGCGAAGACGGATCCAAACGGGTCATGAACGACGCTGCGCGGTTAGTACAGAGAATGGGCAAGGACTGGCTCCATGAAGGACGACGGCCTGCAGGCATTGCGGCGGCCTGCATCTTACTAGCAGCGCGTATGAACAACTTTCGACGGTCCAAGGCCGAAGTCGTCCATATTGCCAAAATAGCCGAGGAGACAGTCCAGCGGCGCTTGGATGAGTTCAGATCCACAAGCGCTGGTACACTCACTGTGCAGGATTTCCGCAGCACTAATATCGAATCTGCAGCTGACCCGCCAGCATTTCTGAAGCAGCGAGAGTTGGAAAAGAAAGCTGCCGAAAAAAAGGCTCGCGACGACGCTGCGCGAGAATTAGGCCAGGAGCCACCGGATTTACTCTTAGATCCAGAGCTGGATGCTATGGTTCAGGAACTGGTTGAGGACGAGAAGAAAAGAGCTGCTGCTGCTGCCGCCGCCACCGCTGCCGAAAAGAATGATGGAACTTCCTCAGAGGTGGTAGAGGACATTGATAAGGCTGTCGAGACCACTCTGAAACACCCTGCCTTGCAGGCGCAGATGATAATCCGCAAATATGACGACGCTCGCCGAGCCGAGGAGAAGTGCATGGAGGCCCTTGCTAGCAATCGCCTACCCACTTGGGTCTCCCAAGTGCGAGATGACCCTGTCTCACTATCTGACGTGGATGACGATGAGGTGAAATCGATCGTGCTCGATGAGCACGAGTCGGAAATAAAGTCTCGCGTATGGATGTCCCTAAACAGAGACTACCTCATAGAGCAGCAGAACAAAATGCTCAAAGAAGAGGCTGATAAAAAAGCTGGAACCTACAAGGCGCCCCGCAAGCGAAAGCGAAAGGCTCCTGTTAACCAGGACCCTTCTGATTTCAACGACGCATCCAAAAGTGTGCAGGGGATGATGGAATCAAGGCCTCTAAAGTCCAAGAAACTAAACTACGATGTAGTCAAAAATCTCTTTGACCACACTACTACCCGCCGAAGTAGCTCTTCAGTATCAGTCACGACTAGTGATGCTGCTGGCTCCACCGCCGCTACGTTACCGAAGAAAGACGCTGCGCTGCAGCTGGATTAGCCTCTGATGCAGCCAATAATGCGCCCAGCTCTTAGTACTTTTATGCATCCTCTTAATTATTTATTTTTTTTCTATCTAGTTTTATCACGATTATGTTTACCATCCCCTCCTTAGGTATCGATTAACGCCTCAACTAAAAAACAAACCTCCCTCGTAGAGTTGCCCGACTACTGTTTTAGGCGCCGTTTTGGGAGAATTGATCCGGGCACAGGCCGTTTGACAGATTTTTCACTCCATCGGCCGGCCAGCTCCGCGTCATCTCATAAGTTTTATGGGAGGGGGTAGTAAGGTTTAATATAGAAATTAACTCATTACGGCTATTGATCTTTGTTTTTTTATTGTTTCAAACAGTACAGAGAAGAAAATATCACATACAGAATTTATAGAGAAAAAATCATACTTAGTAGTGTCAAGCCCGGACTATACTACACTCTACAGGTACCTTGCATATGAGCCTTTTTATTTCGGAAGTCTCGAGCAGTTGGAAAAAAAAAATCTTCTCTGGACAATAAACGATATCTTTTAAACGCTGATTCATTTCTTTTAGAAATCAGAAAAAAAGATATAAAGCGGATACGATATCCATCTCTACAAATATATATATATATATATATATCTGTAGATTCCCCGCGATCTATTACCAAGTTTCTTGCCTCCTAAACTATTCTATCCGGCTGCGCTATCTCGGGTGAGCTTGCCTTTAGAAGTTTTTTAGGAAGTCACGCTAAGAACGACAGACATCAAAAACAGCAGGACAACAATGTCAAGGGAACAAGAGTCCATTGAGGAAAAGACCTCTAATGGAAGCGCAACAGCCTTAGGCTCTGCTGCTGATAAGCAGGTTGCAGAAATCAGCTCGAATGAAACGATCAAGTTGTCACGATGGCAAAATTTTAGGGACTCATTCAAGCCTGCCGAGATGGATGGCGAGGACATGGAGGGCCTGGACGATATCGAGCGGGCTGCCCGCGCAACTGCGCGAGCCCCGCTCAATCGAGGTCTTCGAAGCAGGCATTTGCAGATGATTGCTATTGGTGGCTCAATAGGTACTGGTTTATTTGTTGGGTCGGGGGGGTCTCTTAGCACAGGAGGTCCTGCATCGCTGGTTATTGCGTTTTCGCTCATCGGTACTATGCTTTTCTGTACAGTCCACTCGCTTGGCGAGTTGGCCGTCAGGTTCCCTGTTTCGGGTGCCTTTGCCACCTATGCCACGAGATTTATGGACCCTGCTTGGGGATTTGCCATGGGCTGGAATTATGTCCTGCAATGGCTGGTCACATTCCCCTTGGAGTTAGTGGCCGCCTCATTCACAATTCAGTACTGGAGTGCAGATGCAAACGGCGCTGCCACAGTCAACCCTGCCGCCTGGGTGGCGTTATTTTATGTGGTGATTGTGGTGATCAACCTTTTTGGCGTCAAGGGCTACGGTGAAGCTGAGTTTGTTTTCTCTATTATCAAGATCATTGCCGTGGTCGGCTTCATTATTCTCGGAATTGTGCTTATCTGTGGCGGCGGTCCAGATCACCAGTTTATTGGCGGCAAATACTGGCATGACCCTGGTGCATTTGCCGCCGGGTTTAAGGGCTTGTGTTCAGTATTTGTAAATGCTGCGTTTGCATTTAGTGGAACTGAACTGGTGGGTCTGGCCTCTGCAGAAACTGCAAACCCAAGAAAGGACCTGCCCAAGGCTACTAAGCAAGTCTTTTGGAGAATCACTCTGTTTTATATTGTATCCCTGATTATTGTTGGATTTCTCGTCCCTTATACTGATCCAAGTCTACTGGGTGCTTCTTCAGTCGACATTACTGCATCCCCATTTGTCATCGCAATCAAGAATGCAGGGATCAAAGGATTGCCATCGGTCTTTAACGTTGTGGTTCTAATTTCAGTCTTGTCGGTCGGAAACTCTTCAGTTTACGCCAGCTCGCGAACGGTTGCGTCTCTGGCCGCTGCAGGACAGGCACCAAAGTTCTTGGGTTATATTGACAGATCAGGTCGGCCGCTCGCGGGGATTGTTGTGACGTGCCTCTTTGGTCTCATCTGCTTTGTATCTGCGTCCTCTGCCCAGCAGCAAGTGTTCAACTGGTTGCTTGCAATCTCTGGTCTTTCGGCTCTTTTCACCTGGGCTTCGGTATGTTTCTGTCTTATCCGATTCAGGCGAGGAATGAAAGTTCAGGGCAGAAGCACGGATGAATTAGTCTTCAAGTCAGCAGTCGGCGTCTATGGAGCATGGTATGGCTTCGCACTCAACATTTTGATTCTCATTGCCCAATTTTGGACTGCCCTGTTCCCCATTGGCTCGTCCCCAAACGCTGAGGACTTCTTTGAGATCTACTTGGCAGCCCCTATTGCAATTGTATGCTACATCGGATACAAGCTCTGGTACAGGACTCCTTTTATTAGAGCCAAAGATATGGACTTGGACACAGGCTGTAGGGAGATAGACTTTGATATGGTTCTGCAGCAGATCGCCGAGGAGAAGGCAATTCTCAGAACCAAGCCTTTCTGGTACCGCACCTACAAGTTCTGGTGTTGAACCTGCTTCTATTCCGTTTTTTTATGTAATGCATTTGAAATATAATTGAACGTCTTTTTGTAATGTTGTCTGAAAACTGTAAGATTCGTTTGATTTATCTAAGTGTGAAACCTCCCACCACTGATTCACAGGTGGGCCACCTTTAAAAAAAAAAAAAAAAAAAAATAGACCCCAAGCTTCAACTTCAACATATCATCATGGTCAAGAGAGGGAGAGCAGCCCTGCTGCCTACAAACATCGCACTCTTGCAGAATCTTATTCGCCGTGATCCTCAGTAAGTATTCCTATTCCTTTGAGCAGTGCCAATGACTATGGAGTCAATCTAACTCTCGCTTCAGATCCTATAGGGAAGAGTTTCTACTACAGTTTAGACACTATGCCTCGCTCAGAGATATATTTCTCGAAAACCCAAGTAGCAGTGAAGGAGATGACGAACTCGGAGACTTGGTCTCGTTTGTATCTCAAATGTGTAGCTGTTTCCCCGAGGATACAAAGATGTTCCCGGAAGAACTGGCCAAAATCATTACAGAGCATCATCATGAACTACCTGCCGAGCTTAAAGAAAAAATCGTGCAGAGCTTAACTATGCTTCGAAACAAAGGAGTGATAACGCCGGAGTTTCTCATTCAAACTATATTCCCGGTCCTGATATCAACAGAGTCGAAAAGCTTGCGATCTCAAACGTATTCTTCAACTATTACGTTGATCAAGTCTGTGAACCAGGGGGCCAAAAATCAAAAAGTCAATAAGAGTGTTCAGGCCCTGCTATTTAATCTACTTACAAATACTGATTCTAATGGTTTGTGGGCAACGAAGATAACTCGAGAGCTTTGGAGACGTGGTATCTGGGACGATTCTCGGACCGTCGAGATCATGACACATGCAGCAACTCATTCTGATATAAAAGTAGCCAGTTCAGCTGCTAGATTCTTCCTTGGCGCAGACAAGGAAAGAGACGATGCACAGAAGGATGAAGAAGAGGATGATCTTGGCGTGGATATGAACCAGCTTAAGCATAAGGCACAGATCAACAAAAAGTCAAGCAAGCGATCCAAACAGCTGGAAAGTGCAATGAAATCCATGAAGAAAAAGAACTCAGGCCATCATAGTGCGACATATCTGAACTTCAGCGCAATCCACTTGCTAAGAGATCCGCAGGGGTTTGCAGAAAACCTGTATTCTACTCACCTGTCAAAGGGCGGGAATAGACTGAATCTTGATCAAAAGATCTTGTTTCTTAATCTCATATCTAGACTTGTGGGGGTTCACAAGTTAAGTGTCCTAGGGCTTTACTCATTTTTCTTGAAGTACTTGACTCCAAAGCAGAGGGATGTAACTCAGATCATGGCCGCAGCTGCTCAGGCTAGTCACGATCTTGTCCCGCCAGATTTGATCTCACCAGTGATTCGAAAAATCGCTGATGAGTTTGTCAGTGATGGTGTCGCTTCAGAAGTTGCTGCTGCAGGTATTAATACGATCCGAGAAATTGTCAGTAGATCCCCGTTATCTATTGACAAGACTCTTCTACAAGATCTAATTGAGTACAAGGGATCAAAGGCAAAGCCAGTTATGATGGCTGCTCGGAGCTTGATTGGTCTGTTTAGGGAAATTGATCCTTCTATGTTGCATGCCAGAGATAGAGGAAAGGCGGCTGTCATGTCCATGAAGTCTTCATCAGGAACTGCAGCACCGCAATTTGGTGTGGACTCAAATGCTGTCACAGGTTTCCAGGGACTTGAACTCTTGCATAAATGGAAACAGGAGCAAGGAATTGAAAACAATGAAGAGGGTGATGACGAGGCTTGGGAGGTGACAAGTAACTCAGAAGGCTCTGAGAGCGAGCAAGATGAAGATGAAGATGGATGGGTCCAGATGGAGAGCGGTGAAGAGTACGAAGTTTCGGATGACGCTCCGGATAGCGAAATCGACGGGGATGAGGCAGAGAGCGATAATGACGGCGGTGAAGAAGAGGATGAGGAAGATGAAAACGAAAGTGAGGCCAGATTAGATGAATCGACTGCTCAGAAAGCGGCATCTGATGCGGATGCGTTCATGAAACTCGCGTCTACCACAATTCTGACACCAGCAGATTTTGCCAAAATCGAGGAATTGAAGCTTTCAGCCGGATTGGACAAAGCCATGGGACGAAAGCGGCAACGTAATGAAGACGAAGTTGACGCTGCGACATTAGTTGGACCTCAGAAGTACAAGCAGGCCCGAGAAGAGCGTATTGCTGCTCTAAAGGAAGGCAAAGAGGGTCGAGAGAAATTTGGGTCCAAGCGTGGCAAGCTACAAGATAAAGATCACAGTACTACAAATCGTGAAAAGGCACGCAAGAAGAACTTCATGATGATTATTCACAAAAAAGATGTTCAGGGCAAGGCTCGTCGAAGTCTACGGGACAAGCAAAAATCACTTCGTGCTCATATCACGAAGCAAAAGAAGAAGGGACATTAGAATCATATAGAGTATAATTTTGCATTGTGTAATATATCGGATTCCGTATATTCCTCGCTGATATGATATGCCGAATTTAACCAATAATGCCGGTAGTGAACTGGTAAATGTTTATCCTATCCTCCCCCGCACTAATAGCTATGAAAATCATAAATGTGGGGGTGTTAAATATGTGGCAGACATCGCTCTGGCGCACCTTGGGAACCTGGACGACCTTGACCAGGTCAACATCAATTTGTTAATAAGCCGGAATACGGTTATTTATACCGCTCTATTAGACTAGAACCCCCCCATATATGGACCCCCATAGATGGTAGTTAAGTGAGATAGTTAGACCGAGCTTTGAGTGAGCTCTGCCGCCGTAGTGAATTACGCCTCAAAATGTTACCTAATGAATGAAGTTCCTCTATTTTTCAGCAAATATACGAATTAGCGAAGCGAATTGTTACAAGGTATAGTAGATATATAGAATGCAAAGTTTAGACTGGTGGAGGAGGATGGGAGGTGGCCCTGCCGACTGAACGAATGATTTCATTGTAATCATAAGTAGCATCTCCATCATCGTCAAAGACATTGTAAGGCTGTGTCTTGCGCCTGGAATTCAGGGAGTTCATTTCATCCAGTGGAGAAATAGGTGTTGCCCCTGCGTAAGTAGTGGTGATGTGACTAGGTTCCTTTTGCTCACTTGTAGCACTAGTATACGTGAATGATGATCTCGCACTGGAAGCATATGGAACAAGGCGCCTTGACAAAATCTCTGGTGCGGTGACTTGAAGCTGTGACCACAGAGCAGACATCGGAAGAAATATAACTACCAACAGAGTTGTGATTGAAGAAAATCCGACGGGCACCGAGGCAGGGGCAGTGAAATCAACAATAGTGAACATTGCTGGAATAACCATAGTTTGTACGCACATAATAAAGAGGATTTGTGTGACATCAAACTGTTTGAGGCCCAACCGTCTCCGTCGAAGAACTGCAAAGAAGATCTTAGCTGTGAAGATAAAACTCGAGAAGACAATCGAGGCTGCAAATAACGGAGCATAGACTCTATTAACCCAGGAGGACTGAGTGAATATAGTGCTATCCGCAGGGTTTATATTCGCCTTGCACACTAAGACAGCATAGTAAATATAAATGATAGAGGTAGGTAATGCCGATAATACTATGACAACACCAGTTAGGATGTATCTTAAGGTAGTGAAATCAGGAAACATCTGGTAGACTTGAGTCACTAGAGATGACTGAATAGAAAGCACCAATAGTGCCTGAAACACTGTCGAGGCAGTGGAAGTATTGATATCGCTTATTGTAACGGCCGCGTATGATCCAGTAAATGTCGCTGCAGCACTGCTCAGGGGACTGAATAGATATTTAAACCATAACCCGTCATGAATGATGATGAGTAAAAGAGATATCAAGTTCATGATAAAAACAGGGGACTTCCATCTGCGTCCCAGCATCGATAAGAAAAGGGCAACAATAGTTGCAACGCCAATCCGCAGGCTAAAGACTATACCAAACACAGCTTGCTGGTCAGCATAAGCCTGAATATCTGCAAATCCAAGTTCTTGAACTCCTGCTACCGTAGTGACATTAAAGCTTTGCTCTAGAAGTTCGGGTGGGCTGTCTGCGTAATAGCTAGATAGGGAAACCATCTTGCTCTGTAACCAAAAAGGGTGCTTGAAATGTTCAACTCTCTTTAGGATCTATGGGTTAATCCAGATATATATATATCTGACACGTACCCTTGATCTGCCTCATCTCATGAAGCTCAGAATTACCAAAGTTGGATGGATATTTGGCTTCTTGATTTGAGAATCCTATTGTGGGTCCTTATTCCGGAAATTTTCTGCCGATCACATATTGCCGATCCCCCTGAGCTTCTCAGCGCTACACCGACAGCATATTTGAGAATATGTCCATAGTAGCACGAGCCATACTGTAGACATCCAAATATGGACATTGCACCCTCCGAGATGGGTTTTACACTCGAAATAGTAAGTGCTATGTACAAGGACTAGTTGGCCGCTTTTCTGTAGAATGGGAGCAGAAACAAATTTCAGATGTCTGAAATGATATAGAATAGCATGGCGAACCAAGCTGACTTTAAACTATCTGAAACACTTACTCCTACCTACTTAAAGCTTTTCGTCATCAACGCCCACGACGATTCTCTTCTTAAGAGACGCCTTAACTGGGTTTGGTGCAGCAAAAATCTGATCCAACTCCTCCAAAGTGAATCCCTTAGTTTCAGGGATCAAAAAGAACAATACAACTGATTGCACAAAGCACCAGATAATAAACACAATATAGGTCTTCCACTCAATCTTTTCCAGGGCAACTGGCAAAGCAAACTGATTAACAAGACCCGCCGCATTTACTGCAAGCGAAGAAAATGCCATACCCTTTGCACGCATCTCAAATGAGAGTACCTCAACCGGGTAGAGAGCCTGGAGCGGGGTCCAACCGATGGAATAAATGATATCAAAGAGAAAGACCATGGCAATAGTGGCTCGAGCAGAAGTTTGAGAGCCATCTTTTGAATAAGTGCCTGTAGCAGCAGTAACACCTACCCAGCAGAGAGAAAGCGCCATATTAACTGTAACCAACATCTTGCGACGACCAAGTATGTCGACAAAGTTGGCGCCGATAATAGCAAATACAAATTGCACACAGGCCAAAGCTAAGTTGAAGTTGAGTTGAGTAGTAGGGTCAGTGATACCAGCTGTATCTAGCAAGCCTGAAAGGAAATATGAAACGATGCCATTGCCAGCCCACTGGCCAAAGATAGAAACTGTGACGTTGCACCCCAATCTGTAAATGGAAGACCTGCTTCTGAACAAAGATCGGTAATCCCACCATCTCTTGTCGGAACCGTTTAGGTCAAGGAATTCTTCATACTCGTTGATCTGCAATCCGACCCAAACACTCTCTGGGTCACCAAGACCATGGTACTTGGTGATAATTTCCTTTGATTTTTGGGCTTTGTTATTCACATAGAGCCAACGAGGGGACTCAGGAAGAAAGTAAGCAGTGCAGAGGACAATGCCTGGAGCGATAACTTGGCACCAAATTGGTACGCTCCACGATTTGTTACCCGCCAAATCCAAGGAGAATCTCACCGCAAGTGAAGAGGCAATTGAGCCAGTGAAGTAGCATACGTTGTAAAGTCCTGTCAGAACACCTCGGTACGCGGGATGGGAGAGTTCCACCACATACATAGGACCAGCAGTTGCCGAGATGGAAACACCAAATCCTAGGAAAAATCGGCCTGCTAAAAACTGTCCTAAATTACCATTCGCAGTGGTCGTGGCTGCAAGAATAGTGCCCACAGCAATAGTGAGACCACCAATAACCATTCCCATTCGTCGACCCCAGGTGTCAACTGCCGGACCCACAAATGGTAATGCTACCACTCCACCAATTTGGTACATTCCAGACAAAATTCCTGCCTTGATCCCGACATTTGAAGACCCAAAAAATGACTTGAACTGGTCATTAGATAGCAAAGCATTCATGAGGGATCCGTCATATCCATTCATTGACGAGTTCAGGAATCCTATCACACAGCACAGATACATGATACACATGCTCTTATTCCACGGTTTTGGGGGTTCTTCTTTCAGAGCACGGGTGAAAAAATCCACCTCCAGAGCATCAGTATGGTATTCGGGCTAAATTTTGTTCGTTAGTCAAATGTTATGAATCGATGTGTGCCTGCAGGGCTTACGTTTGCCACGTCGATGTCCTCGACAACCATGGTCTCGGCTTTATCATGCTCGTTAGTCATTTTCCGTTTATCGAAACGATCGAAGTATTCCTCAAAGAAGATGATGATAATGATGGAAGAGATTCTAGGTGAGATCAAGGGATACTTATACCCCAGGGGTGGTGGTCACCAGCTGGAATTGGATACAATTGGATCGACGAAGTCGAGTAGAATGAAGGAGGAAAAATAGCGCCTTACCAAAGTACCCCGCACATCATTCGAGGGTAAATGAAGCTCTTAGCTAAGATCTCACACACGTAATCTGCGGGGGAAGGGAATTGGCTGCAACAGAACACACACGGCCCCTGGCGCGGAATTCCATTTTAGGTGTAGACAGGCCAGTTGCGGAGATTATCACGGGAAATCCTGCGGAGTTTTTCTGATTTTGGGACGTAATTACCCCAGATTTTTGGGCTAATGCCCCAACGTTACAGCGGCTGCATGTAGTCGTCCTGCGATCGACCTCTGGTGCTGGCTGAAGCTGGCCGAAAAGTCAGACAACAGCATCAGAAATCTGGTATAGCTTCTCCACTGGTTCTATCAAATAGGATCTAAGCTTCTTTGGGTCCTTCATAGGAATATCTTTTTGACGTTTCTGAGGGGCTTCTCTCGGGGGCACTTCCCGCGCACTACGCCTGTACTTCGAGAAGCAGATCACCATCCTGAGATCAGTTATGAGACGATACATTGTCAGAACACGATGCCTGTTTCATTGGTGTTGTACTACTACACTGCTAGATAAGCCCATCAATATATTCAAGAAATACGCCTGCATACTGGAAACATGAGTCCATCGTAGTTTACGGTTCTTCGGTGAGTGCTCTATGCATAGCAAATGACAAGAATTATGTGCGTAATGCAAATGCAGTGCGGAATGGCCCCTGTACCGCCGTCATAAAACAGTTGAGAAGTAAGTTTAGGAGGAGCATTTCACCGGAAAAGTGGAGACATTGGACCTAGCTGCATTCCTCAAGCCGTGCAAAGAGAGGGGGATACCTCGGAAAATTCCACGGAATCCGCGACGGTGGTCAGTGACAAGTATCACATTGGAATTGGAGACTGAGGTGTGCTGAATGTGATTTCTCCGTGCTATAGTGACTTTGGCGGCCGATCTTGGCTGCGAGGTGAAGTAGTTCCATTTTTCCGTTGTGATCATGGTCGGGCATTTTGGCATATTCCAATTTAACCGAAACAAGGAGGAGCCACAGAATTGCCATATTAAACCAATCGTCAAAGAATATTTTGTGCATATATAACAGAGGGCTTAGAATTATGATCGGGGTCGTTTCCCGAGCCTGAATGCTGCGGGGAAGATTATCCTTTACAGTCTCCTTGACTGGGGTCTATAGGGTATTCTCCAGCCTATGATCTGAGGTTATGGATATCTCCTAAGGTTTAGTGAGATCCGTTTCATTTCATAATAGTTTTAGTGCGAGTCTTATCTGCCTTATGGTCATTGAATGGTTACTTAAAGTACCTTTGTCGATTTTGAAGAATATTAGACACATTTTGCAATTTCTGATATCTCAGAGCTGTACACATGCTCAAAAGCTTGCCATGAACATATAAGCTACTATTCATGCCGAAATTCCACTTAGTTGGTACCTGTTAAGCATATTCTGAGTCTGGCGGGCCTTGGCGAGCTCCTATTTCGAAGCTCTAAGTCACAGAACTATGCTGTTGTTGTTTCTAGCGAAGTTCATAACCAAGAACCATACCATTGAGAGCTCATTACTCTATAATTGAGGAGTAGAGCAGCGAGTAGATTGGCTTTGTAAAATGAAGCTGCTTGCTCATTGGTGACGTATCAATCAGTGCGGATGTCCCTTCAGAGCAAAGGAGCGGTTTGTATTTTAGAAATATGATGCTTTGTGAAACACATCCTTGCACAATAAAACCCTTGGTTAAGACCAATAATGATAGGCTTCTAGGAGACGAACTTAAGCCATGCCGGTACTAACTTGACACAGTCCAGGTTTCGTCTGGAAGTAAAAAACTGCTGTATCGTCCTTGAATACCAGCTCAGACTGAAGTAAATCCATGTCAGATAATTGACAGATGATTTATTTTCAATTTCTTTGCTTTATGGTGATATTAATAGACCAGGTAAAACTATTCTGGAATACCAATCCATTCTTGAGTCGCTTGGAACGCAGAGCCTATGATTATCTGCTTAGAGAGCTTTGCCGACTTGAAGAAACAGGGAGCACTTCCAGATTTGTTTCCATATTGTCCTGAAAGCTTGAAGTACAACCCCCACTGACTTCTATACAATATTATTCGATTGAATGGATGGCCGATTATAGATCTTGCATGTGGTGCTTCAGCAGAATCAGAGATATTTCCGCAGCTCGTGCTGAGAGGCCAGCAAATCCATGTACGAATGAGAAAGACCATTAGTATAACGAGGTCTTTACAGCACAATATTCTGTGAATTGATAATCAGATGCTATCTTCTCCTCGCTTGATAAGTTTAAGCGGGTATATCACTCCAAAAAGAAATTCAAATTTTTAACCTCCACCTTGCTTGGTTACCCCACATTGCCCCCCACAGAAACATCCACCGGACGATTTCACGGGGACCGACAGCAAAGAAGACTATTTAATGGAGATATACTGCCAAAGAAACTGATACTCCATAGATTTGATAGAGTGATAAGACCGAAAATGGTGTCAAAAGGCGAACATGATAAGATTATGAAATGGTGGAATGAGACTCGCTTCGGCATGTTCATTCACTTTGGCCTTTATTCCGGCCTTGAAGGCATGTATAAGGGCAAACCCGTTACCGAGGACTGTGCGGAATGGTACCAGGAGAAAGCTGGAATTGCTTCAGATGTGTATGCTGAGATGTCAATTCCTTTGTACAAGCCAGGTATTGACTCTGCTAAGCTTTGGGCAAAGACGGCTAAGGCTGCAGGGTGCGGATATGTCGTTCTTACGTCAAAGCACCATGAAGGCTTTGTACAGTTCGAATCCAAGTACAACTCTGACTTTACGTCACAGGCTATGATCGGCCGTGATTTGCTGAGAGAATATGTAGAAGCTGTCCGTGCGGAGGGAATGAAGGTAGGAGTCTACCATTCCTTAATCGACTGGCACCATCCAGAGTATGACTCTACACAGAGCGTTCATATGCCCTTTCCTGCTGATGAACTCAAGAAAATCAAAGCTTGCTCCCATAAGAGGGACCACAAGAAGTACATTGAGTATCTACATAACCAGGTCGACGAGATCCTGACCAACTACGGCACTATTGATCTCCTCTGGTTTGATTTCAGCTCAACTGAGTTTCAAGGAGATGAGGCTTGGGATGCAGCAAATCTCCTTAAGAAGGTCAAGGCGCACAATCCTAATATCATTGTGAACAATCGTTTATACCGTACTCCCGAAGCTGGATGGAGTGGTAACGGCATGGAGGCCATTAGCCACACTCTTGACACTCAATATGGTGACTATATCACTCCAGAGCAGTTTGTACCCCATGGTGGTATTCCAGGAGTGGATGTCGAGGTTTGCATGACCATGAATGATAACTGGGGATATGCTTCATTTGATCATAATTGGAAATCAACCGTTGATATTATCCAGATGCTTAGTGATGTTGCATCCAAAGGTGCGAACCTTCTCCTCAATGTTGGGCCTAAGGGTGATGGATCACTGCCGCAAGAATCCATTGAAAGAATGGCCGAAGTTGGAAAGTGGATGAAGACTAATTCTCCTGCTATCAAAAACACTAAGGCTTCACCCTTTGAAGAGCAATTCTCTTGGGGCAGAGTTACCAGCAGTCTTGACGAGGATGGTCATGGAAATCTTTATTTGATAGTATTTGAGAATGTGCCTTCCGGTAAAATTACTTTACCGAAAACTACAGTTAAAGGGGCCGTTCTTCTCTCTGATGGTTCGTCATTAAAGGTCACAAATGGATCTGAAATCACTGTTCCTGCCAATGTGAAGGATGGTATTCCCTTTGCGGTGGTAGTCACAGTTTAAGTGCTGAATTGGCTGACTCGCAAATAGGGTTTGGTAATAGCTGTTAGTATTAATCTATGGACATAAAATTACAGTATTGTATTGTTATTTTATTTCAATTATCAAAAACAGTTGCTCGGGGCCACTTTTGTAGAGCCCTCTGCTTATATTCGGCAAGCTTACTGCTTTTCCAGAACTTAAGCTGTACAAATCCTTCGATAGAGGTCTCCATATCCGCATTATCCAGAACCGGAATCTGCAGCATTCTATGTTCTATTAGAGGCAAAGATGCTCGAAGACCGTTAACATCAATTTTGGCCTGAGCCCAGCTGAGAATTTCAGATGCCTGTGGATCAGCAGGATCAGACATAATTTTTTTATCGATGAACTCGTTATAGTCGTCGTCAACAAGACCTTCTCGGTCTGAAACGGTCGGAAGAGCTATCAACTGCACCGATCTAATAGCAGCCGGAGCCGACTCGTCCTGCTCCAAAGAGTAACGCACTCTAATCGCTGCCGATGCGATCCAGTGTTCTGGAACTCCGGCCTTTCTTGCCTTGACTAATGACTGAATAGCGAGAACATACTTGTGCTGTTTCAAATAAAGTTCGAAGCCGAGTTTCCATGTCGTCGACCTTTCAGGTGCTTCCTCGCTGAGTGGCAGCCAGATCCTATACGCATCATCTATTGGTGTCTTAGTAGCAGCAAGAGCCTTGCCAAACAAGTCCGAATCGCTTCCGTCCGATTTTTCCTTTTCTTCATACTCCTTCTTCAGTTCTCGAGCTCTTTCCCTCTTTGCCTTTCTAATAGCCTTCTTACGTTCGGCTTCATCTACACCTTCGCCATTTATTTCATCCATATCCTCCATATCCTGGGCATTGGCAATATTCAAGTACAGCCTGATCGCATCTTCAGCAGCCCGTTCATACAACGGGTTGTTGTAGATATTGTTTCCCCATGTTACCATTTCAAGATACGCTCGCATCGTGCCCTTACGAGTACCATAGTAGTGAAAATCATACTGATCATTCCTGTAGTCCTCAAAAACTTTAAATATAGCATATAGTCTCTTCAGGGCAAGGCCAGTGTTACCAACTCGGGCATATGACTCGGCCTGCTCGATCAAGAACCATATTGCTTGCATATCGTGCAAATCTTGCACACCGTTTCCGTCGCCGTCATTCTTGGTGAACAGGCTAATGGTTTCAATAGCTTCTTTCATTCTATCGGCTCTCATAAGATATTTGGCAGCTTTAGTATTCGAGAATCGATCTGAGAGGTCCAACTTACGGGCTTTAACAGCCACATCAGCCGCAGTACGAACATCACCAGCATGCTTAAAAATCTTGGCCTTTCCAAGGTTGAGCTCAATAACATCAGGCGACAAAGCAAGTGTTTTATCAATATATTCCAGAGCCTTCTCGTGTTCACCAACATACGAGTAGTGCTGGGCCAAGAAATACAACACCCAAGTCGTGACAGGGTCCTTTTCATCATGGTGAGCTTCGTAGTATCCAGTAATAAATTCTTCGATCGCCTTCTTTTTTTCCGAGTCCTTATAGTACTGCTTTACGAGAACAAACGCTGCCGGTACACATCGCTGGATGTAATGCGAAAGATAGCCCGACACGGCATCCTTGAAAGCAGCACCAGTAAGAAATTGAAGAGGAATTGCTTTAGGCGGGTCAGATTTAGGATAATATTGGGCCAGATTAGCATAAAGCTTTTGCCTGGCGCTAATATCTGATTCTTCGATACTCATAGCATCTTCCAGCCCCTGGTAATAGTATACACAATCGGGATTACGTTTAATCAGAGCCAAATACTCCCGTTGAGCATCATCTTTTCTTCCCAGATCCATTAAATATTGAGCTCTAAACTCAGAGATAGCAAGCTGATCTAGAACCTGATCCTTGATCTTTTCCAGATCGTCAAGCGCGGCTGCGACGTCACCACTCTCATAGAGTATTATATTGTGAAACAGCATGACTTCAGAGTTTTCTGTATCAGATTTAGGTAGAGGACTGTTGTTGTTTTTTTGGAGAATAATAGTGTCGAAGTTTTCTAGCGTATTGGCAGCTGCGGCATAGTCTTTGGCATAGTACTGGGCGACGGCAAGAGCAGTCCAGTTCTGACGGAATCCAGGGCTGTTTGTTAAAATTTTTGCTCGAGTGGATACAAGAGCAGAATACTGCTTTGTTTGCATCTGCAGCAGACTCAGATCTCTGATAATGTTCATATTTTCGGGATCAAACTGGAGGGCCCTGAGATAGCACTTGGTTGCCTCCTCGTAGTTTTTCTCCGACTTATGAAACAGCCCATGGATATGCCAAGAGATGTAGCTTGTAATATCTTTACTTAAACCCTGTTTTATGAACTCATGTCCCTCTTCCTTTTTGCCCAGGTGATAAAGCATGAATCCCTTTAGTGAAAGTGTTTCACCATGCTCAGGATTCTTCTTCAAAACCCCCTCTGCACCCTTTAATGCCTTCTTGTACTGCTTGGACTCATATAATTTCAGAGCAGCCTTGAAATTTGCCGCATCCTTTGGTGGAAGAACTCTGTTCTTCGGAATGGCCTGAGTCTTCGTTGTCATTCTCTAGATCAGATTAGCCGATAGGTTCCAACGCTGACAGGATAATTACATACATTCAATCCAGTACACAAGATGCCCCTAAACTAATAGGACCAGGTGTACCTCAGCAATAGCAGCTACGACTGATAATTGTTCTACGCAGTGGTGCGATGTGAGTTTCGACCCGTCTGTGTGTGACACAAATTTTCAATCATCACTCCGCTCACCGCACACCCGAATCACTAACAACTCAATAGTTAGTTAGCAGGTGGCCGAATTGCTGTGTTTATATTGACTAGTTACGATGGACATTATAAAACTAGGAATGCTGAAAGGAATTTATAGTTTCTCTGTAGATCAGCTTAAGAGTCAGAACTAGTCAATTAATTCGTGGATCCAGTTCCATCAGACTATCAAACTCGACTAGAATTGCATAGATTATAATATCTTTCTAGCTCATATGACCCATAGAAGCCACCGCCATGCATTCGCTTTCAAGGCCTTTGACATGAACGTACTCTACACCTTGTTCGATGAGTTTTGCAAGGCCCGTGTTCTTCTTGATAAATGTATCTGGCTCAAGCACTCCAACGAATACTGTCTTGATAGAAGTCTTGAGGATACGGTCGACACATGGTAAATTACCACTCAACCGCTCAGAACAAGGCTCCATGGTTGTATATATAACTGTCCCCACTGGAACGTTTTCAACGCCATTGGCAGCGAAGTACTTCTCGAGGGCACACTGCTCCGCGTGGGTATTTCCAGGAAGCTCTCTTGAGAATCCAGTTTCTAGAATATCTCCATCTTTGACTAGCAGAGCGCCAACGCTGAATGCAGTTTCAGTTGGTTGACACTTTTTCGCTTCTTCCAGTGCAAGCCTCATATACGGCAGGTGCAGCTCGGCCGCCCAGTCTGGAATATCAGTTTCATATGACCACGAACCATCATCTGCGTAGTATTTGACCGCATGGAGCCAAAGATCAAGGTCATTAGGTCCAGGATCACTATACAAGTCCGTCTCACAACTAGGACATTTCTGGCCAGTGAGAAGCTCTCCCTCCTCATAACCTGTAGACTTCGGGTGAATATAAGTCTCGGCAACTTCCGTTTTCCCAATTTCATTCAGCTTTGCTGCGATATCAAGACTATCCCCAGACCCTTCCTTACCAAGTTCTGGACCCCAAACCCGCACATTTGAGTATATAGGATCGTTTGCAATTGGATGACCGATATACTGCAGGTGAACACGAATCTGATGCGTCCGGCCAGTAAGTGGTCTACAGCGTACAATGCTCGTTTCGCCATCATAGCTTATTCTATTAAATATTGTTGTTGCCTCTTTTCCTTCGCTGTGGACTCGATTTAATGCAACTTTGGGATCAACTGTCAGCAGCGGTTTATCACACGTAATCTCACCACTAATTCACCTTTCAGTTAGAAATAACAAGTTAGATAGTAAGAGAAGGTACACAAACAGACTTACAGAGGAAATTCCCCGACTACTCGAGCAAGGTATTCTTTTTTAACCTCACGACCGCGCAATTGAGCGCTCATTTTTTCAGCGGCTTTTGGACTTTTAGCCAAGAACATTAGACCAGAGGTCAGTCTGTCTAACCGGTTGCATGCTAAGAGAAAATTAGAAACACCTTTTGTGCCTGGATGGGATTCAGAGCTTACGGTGCACGTTCAAGTTTCTCTCATGTCTCAGGACCATTACCACAGTATTGAATCTATACCTTCCAGTAGGATGAACCTTGAAATTAGAAAACTTTATTTTTTGACATAACCTCTTGTGACTCACCGGAATCCCAGATGGTTTGTCTATTACTACTAGGTCATCGTCTTCATGCACGATTCGAATGGGCTTTGAAGTGACAGCTGGTTCATGCTTATGCGTCCTATGACTTATACTGTCGCCATTGCGCACTATAGTATCGAGACTAGCCACCTTTCCATCAACATAAACTTGGCCAGTTCCAATGGCTTTTTTCTGCAGCCAGATTAGCGAATATTAAAGGCGCGGGTCTTGTACATCACCAGTACATACGTAGTAAGCTTCATCTCGATCACGAAATTCACTCACAAAAATATCCAAAAGAAGACGATCTCTCCATCTCAGCTTACAATATGTGAGGTAGGTATAATAATATGGAGGAACTCGGCGCAACGGTCCCTCGATTATGTACTTTGCTCCCTGTGCCACGTCGTCCTGGATATTGATCTCTGTTCTATGTACGTCAGGTAGGTGAGGCGACAGATGAGGACGTTTTATTCGAAACCCTGACTCATCTCTTATAATCTCAGCTCCTGATCTTACCCGAGTTGGAGGGGTCAAAGCAGATCCTGTGGGTTCTTCGGCCATTGAGCATGCCTTACCAATTCCGAAGGCTCTACAGGGTTTCACTAAGGAGCGCTTCACTGTGGCTATTCGTTCAGATCCAGAACGCTAGTACGGGTATGTTTGTATACTGCTGTTCCTAGTATTTGTGAAAGCTATTTGTACTGTCTTTGAATCCTATATATTTTTTCTTTGCTTGGGAGCAGAAGATCTTCACTGCGCACGCATAGTACGCATCACGGAGGGCCCTCTAAGTTCTCCATACTACTAGGGAACAAGTAGAGGAGGGCTTGAAGACATGGATCCCACAAAAAACCAGGATATTCACAGTGACACGGTATAAAATGAGAAAAAAAATCTTAGCTACAGCAGTTGCTACAGCAGTCTGACACAAAACAAAAGGTATGGGTCGCATTCACGTCGAGATCAGTTCGATACCGAATTCCAATCATCTTTCCTACAGAGATGGTTACAGAAGCCAAAAAATAAATAGTAACGCAGAGACTGAAGCCGCAAGATATGCCCTGCCTCTTGGAACAGACGTCATATAGATACTCCAGCCTATAGCCAGGTTTGCAGCATATTCCTGTGTTCGCGAAACAGGGACGAGCGCAAGAGATACTGAAGGTAAACCTTCTTCGCTCGTTGTACGGAGTGCAGAGTCAAGGAACGACGTTTCAGGTTCAGCCGGTACCGCTACATGAAGAAAAACTGGCTTATGATCCGAAACCGTACACTCCGTGAGAGAGTCATACTTTATTACTTTCTCCACTCCACCATACGTTTGAAATAGAACTCTATCGCACCAGGATGGGATCCGTTTGCGATTATACACGTTCTCTGAGCCGATAAAGAACTTAAAGGACGGCGCGAACCTAACGCGAGGCTCAACCATACCAAAGAACGAATCTCCAGCTGCTTTTGATAGAGACAACTCATCAATAGACTCAAAATATCCCTCCCATTGATTAGACAACAGATGCTCATCACTAGAATCTGTTTCTGTGTTGCTCCGCAGAGATTGTGGAATTGGATCCCGAATAGCTCTATAATTCAAGTCACCGAGAACAAATAGGTGGTTCTTGTGCTTATAGGCCGAATATCCATCATTGAAATTCAGCTTGGTGACTATATCCACATAATCCTGGTTTCTTTGCTTCACGAATCCTTCATTCGCAGCAAGATGGGCCGTCACAAATGTGAATTCTGAGTGCAGGCCCGATAACGCCAGCCGAACAGCAGCAGCGCCCTTCAGATTAGATCCAAAGTAACCACAGCCAAGTCCAGCCTTCAGAACCTTTTCCACTTTGACAGCACCTGTATTGGCATATATCACCAGCGAAATTGCGCCCTCAGTGGCTACCGCAACGCGGCTAAACTCGTCAGATCGATAACGCAGGCTAAGAGCGTCTCCAATTCCATCACAAACAGGCTTCAGGTATTCATCGACATCCTGTAAGCATCCATTCCAGATAGGACAGATCTCTTGAAATCCAAATATAAATAGATGTGGGGTGATAGACTCTGTAGGGAGCACAGCGGCTATCAGGTCCTCAACGTTCTCTCTTGCCTGGACCTCCTTCGCACAGTTCATTGTGAACAGGAAGAGCGGGATGCCCTGAATATTCTCCATTATCGTAGTAGTCTAAGTACCCTATCGTCACATTACTCTATTAAACCTCAAGTTTACGAAAAGCTGAAAACAGGCTTATTAATTGGTCGAGAGTCCGGTGGCAAACAGGTCGAGCGCGCGCACGTACGGACAGCTAAGGCTTCGGAGACCTTCTTTTCCCAAGTGTACTGCCGGTGCTGACCGCCACCACACAATATAACCAACCATCTTCCTTCCTCCACCTCACATCATCAGTCGACATAACAACCTATATTGCAATCTATCAAATCATTCTATCAGTTTCACTATTATATTTCTTTGTTGATTAGGTGATATGTCAGACTATCCTGATTCAAAAAAGAAGGCGTCCTTAGTCGATGCATCGGGTCAAGATCCTGACATCAAGGAGGATGCGACGGCCACTGCAATCCTTCGAAGGAAGAAGAAGGACAATGCTTTAGTTGTCGACGATGCTATTAATGATGACAATTCCGTCATCTCTATGTCCCCGAACACTATGGATTTACTTCAGCTGTTCAGGGGTGATACTGTCTTGGTGAAAGGAAAGATGAGAAAGGACACAGTTCTGATTGTTCTTGCTGACGAGGAGCTCCAGGAGGGATTGGTTAGAATTAACCGAGTTGTAAGAAATAATTTGCGTGTTAGACTTGGAGATATTGTTTCAGTTCACCCATGCCCGGATATTAAATACGTAAGTGTGCTGCTGCTGATACGAATTGATAGTGATGACAAATGTGAAGCTAACTGATGTGTTTCTTTAGGCCAAGCGTATCTCATGTCTCCCGATCGCAGATACTGTAGAGGGCCTTACTGGTTCTCTGTTTGATGTCTATCTGAAGCCATACTTTGTTGAGGCTTACAGACCTGTGCGAAAGGGTGACTTATTCACAGTCCGTGGTGGTATGAGACAGGTCGAATTCAAAGTTGTTGAGGTCGATCCTTCCGAATATGCTATTGTTGCACAGGATACGGTCATCCACTGTGAAGGTGAACCTATTAACCGTGAAGATGAGGAAAACAATCTCAATGAAGTTGGATATGATGATATCGGAGGATGCAGAAAGCAGATGGCTCAAATCCGTGAATTAGTTGAGCTACCATTGAGACATCCACAACTGTTCAAGAGTATTGGTATCAAGCCTCCTCGTGGTATCCTCATGTTTGGACCTCCTGGTACAGGTAAGACTCTTATGGCGAGAGCAGTTGCGAATGAGACTGGTGCTTTTTTCTTTTTGATTAATGGCCCTGAAATCATGTCCAAAATGGCGGGAGAGTCTGAGAGCAATCTCCGAAAGGCATTCGAGGAGGCAGAAAAGAATGCTCCAGCTATTATCTTTATCGATGAGATTGATTCCATTGCTCCCAAGCGAGACAAGACTAATGGTGAAGTCGAGCGAAGGGTTGTTTCTCAGCTGCTGACTTTAATGGACGGTATGAAGGCAAGAGCTAACGTTGTAGTCATTGCTGCTACTAACAGGCCCAACTCTATTGATCCTGCGTTGCGTCGATTTGGTAGATTCGATCGTGAAGTTGATATTGGTATCCCGGACCCCACTGGAAGACTTGAAATCCTGAGAATCCACACCAAGAACATGAAGTTATCAGACGATGTTGATTTGGAAACTATTGCTGCAGAAACGCATGGTTATGTCGGTTCTGATATTGCATCTTTGTGTTCTGAAGCCGCCATGCAGCAGATCCGAGAAAAGATGGACTTGATTGATCTGGAGGAAGAAACTATCGATGCTGAGGTTCTTGATAGTTTGGGTGTAACCATGGACAATTTCAGATTCGCTCTTGGAATCTCCAATCCTTCAGCATTGCGGGAGACTGTTGTCCAGAGTGTCAACGTCACTTGGGACGATGTTGGAGGTCTTGACAAGATCAAGCAGGAACTCAAGGAGACTGTGGAGTACCCTGTCCTACATCCGGAGATGTATACCAAATTCGGCTTGTCGCCTTCTAAGGGAGTCTTATTTTATGGTCCCCCAGGTACTGGTAAGACATTGCTGGCAAAGGCTGTTGCTACTGAAGTCTCTGCCAACTTTATCTCTGTAAAGGGCCCAGAATTGCTGTCTATGTGGTTCGGTGAATCTGAGTCTAATATTAGAGATATATTTGATAAAGCTCGAGCGGCTGCCCCATGCGTGGTATTCTTGGATGAGTTGGATTCTATTGCCAAGTCGCGAGGCTCTTCTGCTGGTGATTCAGGTGGGGCTGATCGAGTTGTCAACCAGCTGCTTACTGAGATGGACGGTATGAATGCCAAGAAGAATGTCTTCGTAATTGGAGCCACCAATAGGCCTGATCAGATCGATCCTGCTTTGCTGCGACCGGGTCGTCTTGACCAGCTCATTTACGTGCCACTACCTGATGAGGCAGGCCGTCTCTCCATCCTCAACGCCCAGCTCCGAAAGACTCCGGTTGAGCCAGGTTTGGATTTGAGAGAAATTGCAAAGTCTACGAATGGGTTTTCAGGTGCAGATTTGTCTTATATTGTACAGCGATCTGCCAAGTTTGCCATCAAAGATAGCATTGAAGCCTCTATCAGTGCCGCGCAAGCAGCTGGTGATGTAGCTGAGGGCGAGGAGGAAGATGTGGCCATGGAAGATCCAGTTCCATATATCACTCGAGCTCATTTTGAGGAGGCAATGAAGACTGCCAACCGATCTGTCAGCGACTCTGAATTGAGACGATATGAGGCATATGCCCAACAGATCAGCTCATCTCGAGGAACTTTCAACTTTAGATTCAGGGAAGGCCAGGAGGGTGCTGCAGGTGCCAATGCTGGAGGCTCTGCTGGTTCTGGAACCGGTGGTGGTGCTTCCTTTGGCGGCGAAGGTGATGACGATGATCTTTACAACTAGAATTGTTGTTGTCTGGGGGCTTGTGGTATTGAAATGAAATAGTTATTGTTTTAATATTTTAGACTTGAAAGATATAAAACGTATAATATAATCTTATAACATGCTTGCTTGCTGCGTAGTTTAGTCATTGGTTCAGCTTCTCGACTAGTTTAGTATGCACCTCCTTCACACTCTGTGCAGCAGCCTCCTGGAATGGCCAGCCGACACCAAGACCAGTTGTAGAATCCCGCTTAGGGATGAGATGGACATGGAGGTGGTCAACCATCTGATGGGCGATGCGGCCATTGTTTTGCAATATGTTATATCCAATCCCGTCGGACCCGTCAATATTCAATTCAGAGGCAATGGCAATCTTCTTTGCAATTGGAAGCAGTTCTGTCAGGTGCTCATCCGGGATATCGTGAAGCTTTGCGCCATGTAACTTGGGGATTACCAACGCATGGCCCGAGGCGATTGGCTGGATATCCATAAATGCCAACGTTTTGGACGTCTCGTAAAGCTTCAAGCATGGGATTTCTCCTGGATTTGAGTGTTTTTGTTAGCTTACTTCTTAGCCCCCCACATGGCATATCTTCACCAGCATCAATTACCTGCGACAATCTTACAAAAGATACAACCTGAAGCCATTCTTATATTACTTCCGATTCTGATGTTCAGATTGATTCAACAAGAGAGAGAGAGTGCTTCTCCGCGCTCTCTCTCACTACTGGCGTGGCAGCTGCAAGGGTAAGGGGACCCAGCATGCATGGATATTCTAGTCCTTATCCAGGGCTCTCCACCAGGAGGGGGAACATTCGGCCGTGGTAGATATAGACAGCACCATTTCATAGATATATGCTGCGTCGTATAATGCGTAGTAATCATTTTACATTTTATGTACATTTGATGTACGCGGTGTGATGTGCCTGTGCATTGATGAGGCCTCAGACTCGAAAGCTAACTAGCAATCTCTTGTAGTAACCTAGGGAACGCGCAAGCACCTTAGCGCCCAACACGGAATGCTTATCGACAAGACTTAGCGACAAGGTATCAGGCGCAATGAGCGAGCAGCCAGACTTGGAGACACCTGAACAGCTGACGAAACAGTGGGCAGAGAAACTGGACGGCAAGAGAATTGTCGAAGAAGAAGCTGATGGTGCAGAGGGCCCCAACACCTTCTCGAAAAGCGATTTGCCACAGCCCAACCGAGTTCTGGCGCCCGGGTCGTTTGCTACTAGAGACTTTCGTCCTAACAGGTAAGAGTGTGTTCGACGGAAGAAGATCCGTAGACATTCAGCGCTAACTGTTAGACTAAACGTCACAGTTGACGAAGACGGGATGGTCCAGGGGGTCTACTACGGCTAGAATCAATAATGTTTATGCACTAGTTGTTGTTGTTTTAAGAATTAATCCAAGACGTTACTTGCCGTGCGCCTACTCGCGAGGCAAACTTAAGGCTCTGTGCCCCCATCGGGAAATAACTTACAGTGTACCATATAGCAGCCACGGCCTGCACGACCGTGGCAAGTATAGTTAATATCAGGGACTTGAGGCCAATGCTAAATACCAAAGTCGCAATGATCGACCCGAAATACGCTGCAGTGAAGGGCAGTCTGGCCGGCGAGATCAGATGTTGTAGGTACGACACAGGTCCCTGGAGCACGCCGAACGATATAACGAACAAAAGTGAGCCCAGAGTCCACCTAGCAGCGCGAACCATGTTAGAATAACAACAGCAACAACCCATACTGAAACACACAGCATCTATGGACCCGCCAACACTTACAGCACTGCGAACTTGCGAGGCTTAAGCGCCAGAACTGGCAATATGGCGAAGCACAGCGCGAAGCAGGCCACCGCGCCAATCAAGCAGCAGCCAAACACCAGCAATCTGTCCCATCTCGACACTACCTCCGTTAGCTCGCCGCAATATCTCCTAGCACCCTTCCTCTCTAGCATACATGTAAACCACGCAGGCTCTTCCACCTGGACCTCATCCTCATTCTCGGCCGTTGGAAGCCGAATAAACCCTGCTGCACCTCCGTCTCGGAACGGATTGAGCTTCTTGACCTTGCTGAAAAACCCCCCTCCACCGGATCCCCCCGACTCTTCCAGGATCGGCTGCGGGGCGGTAGAAGACTGCCCTCTCCACGAGTTCAACTGGGCTCTGAAAGCGCTTTCAGCCATTTTTTGCCTCCGTGAGATGGTGGTTTGCAGTGAGGTAAAAGTCCGCAACGGGGTCAGTCAGTGGGTGTTTCGGTTACGCTGGGGGTTGGGGTTATGGGGGGCTGTTCCGGCGGTCGACCCGGCCAGCCCCAGGAGGAACGTTTGGGATAACTTCTACGACATTGCCTCCTACCACTACGCAGAAGAAGAAGCAGCAGCACAGCAGCAGCAGCAGCAGCACAACAACACAGCAGCAATACGCGCGCGTTAGAGGGACAACAGCTGGTGTCTTCAGAGTTTTCTTTCGATCGGGTCTAAGGTACACACAGCTAGCGTGCCTTTTGAAACAGCAGGTCTTTGCTACAGAGAAAGGGATCGTGTTGCCCGAACCGCCCGTGGTGTTCCCAGTATTAGATAGTTTTCGAGTGTTACAACAACAACCCCAGGTGTGGTGGTCACGCGTTAGAGACTCACGAGTGGATCTAAATATTTATAAACAGCGGGTAGCTCGACAGTATTGGATACATAAGAGCAGATGTCGTATCCGCCGATTAAGGTAGAGGAGGACGATTCGTTCCTGACGGAGCCGATTGTTAAGCAGGAAGACGCCGGAGGAGTGCCTCTGTCAAGGTCCATGTATGCCAGAGGAGGGTTTGGCTCTTCGGATGTCCAGTCCAGTTCGATGATTGACGAGTCGGATCTGTTGAACTTGGATTTCAATCACAACGAGCCTGGCCATGGCAATCCATATGGGTACGCTGCCAGTCCCTCGCACGCGCCTCCTATTCCGAGTGCCGGCATGGCCTTCAGTGCTGGGACCCCGTCGCAGTCGCAGTACCTTCACAGAACCACTCCGCCTTTTCCCGGGTCTTCCTCTCCATATGCGCAGAATCTGATGGCAAGCACTCGGGGCCATGCACAGCAGCAGCCGAACCAGTATCATCATCGTTCTACCCATTCTCAACATAACCTAGGCACGGGTATCCCGTACCCGTCGCCTCGCCCTGGGAGCCATACGCAGCGATTTCTGAATGAGAACCAACTGGTGTCTCCAGTAGGGTCTTACGAGATAGGCGCTATGTCTCCTAATGGAAAGCACTCTAGCAAGACTCCGTCGTCTCTATCTCAAAGTGCAGACAGCAAACTGCCAACGTTAGAAGAGCGCCGTCGAAAGCGAAGAGAAAGCCACAACGCAGTGGAACGCCGTCGGCGGGATAATATTAATGAGAAGATCCGAGAGCTTTCTAGTTTGGTTCCTGAGGCATTTCTGGCTGCTGGGATCGATAGTCAAGTATCCAAAGACGAGCGTCCAAATAAAGGCACAATACTGGCTAGGAGCGTGGACTACATTGCGGCACTGCAGAACATAATCGACGAGCAGAACCGTCACGAACTAGAACTGCAGGAGATGGTCCAGAGCCTGGAAAGAGAACTGGGAAGGCAGCCTTCCGAGTTCCAGTATACTGCTGCTGAAGCGGCCCTTACGAGACTTGGGATTGCTCCTGGCACTGGGGACGACAAGCACAACATATCAATGCAACCCGCTTCGAATGGCAACTTTGGAGGCGGCAGCGGAAACACTCCTCTTTCTGATGGAATCAAATCTCCGGATAGCTATGGCTCCGGATCAAACCAGAGATCTCGCAATGAGTACACGCCTGATTTCGCCCAAGATCTGGATTTGGATTATTACAACAACCAATATCCGATGCCGGAGAACGCGATTGTCGACGAGTGAAGGGCGAGAGGGAATAGAAGTGCGCACTTATTTATCTTTGACATTTTTTTTCTTATTGTTGTGCTATTGTTATTAATTTTTTTTGCTTGGTCTCGTTTCATATGTAATTTGATAGAAAGATTATGAAAAATCTCAAATAATTATTTACAACTCGGGCATACGTAGTACCTCTCTGTCCCTATTTTCTGCTAGGTCTCGCAGCTTAGCCATCACTGGACTATTTTCCCATCTTTCCGGACATGGCTTGATATCGTTGTTGCGGGTGGCCCAATAGTATATGTCCCAGTCTGGCTGGTCAAGAAGCTCATCATACTCGTCAAGCTCCTGACGCGACATGCCACTGAGGTATTTCTTTGCGTATCGGCTTAGTAGCAGGTCGGTTTCGAGGATCCCCCGTTTCCGGCTTTGATAGAGTAGCCTCGCTCTTTTCGTCTCAGTCTCCTCGCCCGGACGCGGTAGAGGCTCAACTTTCAGCTCGATCTTGATAGTACTCCTATCCACAGTGGACTGGCTGTAGCATCTTACTGAACTCTGAATTTTTGCTCGTACTGGCAGGCAGGCTGCTGCTGGCGAAGCTATTCTCCGCATCATCATCATCTCCGGTGGTGGTGATGTTGAAGGATCTTTGCGGGCAACGACTTTTAGCTGTGTTTTGGTTTGTCCCCGACGACAACACACGGTCGAATTGATTAGGATATCGATTTTTCCCCAGGGCAAAGAACAACGAATTCTGGATTTGACGACGCGTCCGTCTGTTTGTAATGCTTCCGGGTCGAAGAAAATCAAGGGCGGCGCCCCCGGTGCCACAATCGGCACGAAGATGTAAGTATATTCGCAGAGAGAGTGTGTGTGTACAAGTGGCCAAGCTAATAGAATCAAAACAAATACAGTTGGACGCCTGGTGGACGCGTTCCCAATACTGGAATTCAGAGAAATCATATACTCGTTGAATGACATATCCAGCCAGATTCTGAACCAGGAACTACTGATGATGCCCACACAGCAGTATGTGACACTTCTATATGGCGACATACTGCAGTACTTCACCGAGGGATTCACCGTGGAGAAGATGAGTGCGTCGCTGGAGCAGGCAGCTCAGGCGAACCTTGAGAATGGTGCAGACTATCCGATGGAGTCGCTAATGCTTGTCGGTCTCAATAGACGGATGTTTAGCTTCTTCAAGGATATCGGAGTTGACGACTTTGGACTACAGGACATTGTGCGACCGGAGGGAAATCGGTTAAGGAGGTTTCTTTCTGCAGTCGTTGCATATGCCATATTCCGGGAGGAGCGAATAGGCGATGTAAGGGACTTGGTTATTGAGGCTCAGAACTATGGCATGAAGTTCGACAGTCTCGAGCAGGAGAACGAAGAGCTTTTAGCAGAGGCTGACGAGCTGGAGAAGTCGCTAAGGGTTGCCAATGAGCGGTCAAAGCAGCTGGAACAGAGCAACTCTCAGGTGCAGCAGGAATTACAGGGTCTGGTGAACGTCGAACGCGAGCTGGGCGAAGAGTACGGGAGATATAAACAGGAAAAGCGGAAGCTGGTTGCAAAGTTACATGATCAGAACGTACATCTAATTGAATCGCAGCAGACAAATGAGAAAATGAAGGCGTATCTAGTAGAGTCTCCGGATATGCTGCAACGTGTCTTGTCGGATATGAACGAGTCAGTGCAACAGGCGCGAGCGTCTCTGGCCGAAATGGAAGCGCGGATCCGCGGGCTCGAGGTGTCATCCGAGTCATTTAAAGCCCTGGATCAGGACGTGAAGGCCTGTGTCAAAGTTCTGGAAGAGTGCGAGTCGGAACTACAGCGGGAGCATGATGCAGCACACCAACTGGAACGTGTCCAGGAGGTTTATGAGCGTATAAAGCAGGAGGGTGAAGATCTCGACATTCAGATTAAGCAGCTGGAAAAGCAAATAGAGAACTCTGAGACACGCATACAGCGGATCAAGTCTCAAGCTCAGCAGAAAAGGGCCAGTGCAGAGAGGAGAATGACAGAGCTTCGCGAAGAATATGGGGTTCTAGTCGCGGAGCGAAGTCTAATGCAGCAGGACATGGCCAAGACGCAGGCCTACATTTCGAACTTGGAGAACGAGATGCAAGTGCTTCGCAACGAATCTGAGATTGAGATCAAAGCCATTGCTCAGGAATGTGATAAACTGCACGCGCGAATCCGCCAATACATTAGTGCCATGCAGCAGCGAATTCCCGCCTGATCGTGTTCTTCTTATTCTCTTGATATTTATTTATTATTTTTTATTATTATTCCCTCTTATTTATTTTACTGTAATCTTCAGTAGTGTATATTCAATTGAAATCATCATCATCATCATCATGATGATGTCCAGAAAACCCCTATTCCCGCGACTACTTGTTCTCCTCGATTCAACCCCTCCAGCCCCCCATAGAAAAAGTCTAAACCACACCTAGCAACAACCATCCTATAAAGTGCAATGTAAACAACACTTGAATATATCAGCAAACTCTGTTTATTTGCAGCCTGCCTAATGCAGTGCCTTGCAGCTAGTTCGTTCATGTCGGTAGCCATGGTTGCATGCAGCCGAAATATTAAATCGCGAGATCCTGTCTGGATTGGGAGTGGTGTAAACAAACACTGACTGACAGCTGTCAAAAACAAGCGCGGCCTGCAGCCTGTACTGCGGATCCGGGACCAGGAATTCTTTTTACGATAGCCGTCTGATCTGACAGATCCGATGAAGTGTCTTCGATGGCACTAAGCCTATATCCGTTCTACTGGAACGTGTGCCGGTAAACACAGCTCAGGAGTGAGAGTTGTTTCTGTTGTCCACTTGACATTGCAACTTGTTCCAGTATTGTATTTTCAACGACAGTTCGACGAAGACAGGTATTTTGAATGCTGGGTTGATCGCATTGTAGTTGGGCCAGCAGCGCATAAGCTTATTGATATTATTATTATTATTATCATCATCGTTAGTATAGAGCAAAAAAACCCTATCGATCGATCACTTCTGTTTCGTCACTGTGGATCCACCACCCCAGTTTGGCTGCAATCAGAGTGGATCCTTGCAGCGACACACTGAGCACAGAGCTTCACCAATAACTGGATATGGGTCGAATCTCTAGATCATACAGCCAGCCGTTCAATGGACTCTCGCCAATTCTCGAAATCGACAACAGTCTCAAGGCAGGCAATAATGATGCTGGGTCAATCGCTAGATCTTCGTCAATGTACATGCTTAGCAGCTCTGCGTCCGATCTGGGCCCGTCCACGCCATTAATAGGAGACAGCGATACCACGGTTTCCAATGCCTCTCCTTTAACTTTTGTCGAAAGTCCTTCCTCGTACGTTGATTTCGACGAGACAAAAGCCAGTCTTGGAGCCTCTTATTACAGATTTACAGCCGCGAAGCAACCGCGCGGGTCAGTGCACACAATAGAAGATCTAGTTTCCTCGGCAAAATCAAGACTCTCCACGGGGATGCTTAGCAGGTTTCTATCTGACGGCGGCGGCACGGACTCGTTTAAAGTTTTACCTCGCAGCTACGACCAGCACTATTCTCGCCGCCAGTCTAACAACACCACCGGCTCCTCTCAGGAAGGCGGCGGCGGCAGCAGCAGCAGCAGCAGGAGCTTTCATAACACCAGTGTCGGTAGCACCGCTCGAACCTCAGTAACTGGCTCTCACGGCGCTGAGGACGTGGGCTGCGGTGGTGCCCCATCATCGTCAAAATCACCTCGAGCCCGAGGAGGAATATTCAGGCGCGCCAGAGCACGGCTATCGGTAAGTTTTCAGACTACATGCATTAACCTCAAGTGTTTCACCTTCTGTGCCCAACTGAAGAAGTGCGGCAAACAAAATAATATTATAGACTCGCTACTACTCCCTTCCCAGAAACTGATGTTGTTGCTTCTCTGCAGCACAGTGGTGACGCTCGCAGGACCCACCCAACTGCAGGTCGCGGCAGCCCCACTGAGGATTCAAACGAGAAATAAGTCAACACAAACCTCTGCAGATAAACAAAATTGCAGCCCCTCAAATGATCTTCACAGTTTCCAGCTCAACTAGCAAAAAGTTTTAAAGTATCCAGTGCTACTTGAGACTTCGAGTACCATCATTTCACAGTCTCTGGGCCGAGGGAGAGAAGTCTTGGATATATTATTATTTTTGTGTTTCTCTGCTGCTGCGTTGACGAGAGGCCGTTGTTACACGATTTACCCCTGAAAAGCCCTAATATTCTAATTGTAGGAAATGGATATACTCCCGCGACAACAGAACCAAGACGAAGACGACGACGACGAAGAAGAACAAGAAGAAAGCCGCCATCAAGAGGCCACTAATAGCAACTCGGACGGAATTGAACTCTCTCCTGCTAGCGGATCTGCAGCACAATCATCCTCCTCTGTGAAGTTGTACGATAATAATAATAACAATAATAATACTAACAATGCTTGGACAGCTGTAAGTCCTAGTGTCAGTCTAAGCTCTGCATCAATGGAAGAGAGTACAGGGAGTCAGAAGGATGTGCTGACAGAGACATCGGCAGCTGCATTTAGCGCGAATACCACACCGACTTTATCCCCTGTTCCGAATACAACTGTGCCTGGATCTGTTCGAGATCCGCTGTCGTTAGTTGCTAGAAGGAAACAAGCCGGCATGTCAGTCACCCCGCTGAGAGCTTCAATTGCATCACAGTACTCCCCAATAATAGAAGAAGCCACTCAGGTGGAAATGATACGGCCCAGGAGTAATTTGAGTTACCACCAGCCGAGATTATCACAGGACAGTACTGTTTCTACACTCTCAGGTGTAGGAGGCGTCGGCGGCAGAGAGTCTGGAGAGCTACGGACTGTGTCGATAAACGAGGTTAAAGAATCAACCAAGGAAATGTCTCAAATATTGGATGAGCTTAAATTATTGAGGAGGTCCACAAGCAATAAAACGCCTCCTACGCCTGATGCGAGCGTACAACAACATGGACCGCAGGACGCTGCAGAACCCGTTGCTAACCTAGCCGATTCGAGAACCGAACTCCAGCAGCCTGAATTCTCATCACTATCGAGGAAGTCTGGAATACGAAGGTCAGACTCTCACCAACCGCAGTCAAAGCAGCAAGGTTCATTGCATGCGCGGTCAATGTCACTGCCAGTCAATCCGCATATGCAACAAGTGCCGATGACATCAGTTTTACCGCTCACACCAGCTAATCGGACAACAGTAAAGTTCACCACACCGAGCCCCCAGACTGCCTCTTCGAGTTCAAGTGTTGCAGAGGTGCGACAATTGCAGCAGCCATGGTCATCATCTTCGCCTGCTCAATCTGAGTCAAAATCTCATTGGGACGAAGGCTCGCCATCGCATGAGCTTCATATTCCTGTCACTGAAGAAGAAAAACAAGGGCTGATGTCCTCAGTAGACAAGTATCGTTATCGATTAGCTGAGCTACAGGAAGACACAAGTAATAGTGCTGCGAACAGAAAAGGTCTCGACTCAGAGTCCTCTTCGACTTTTACCTCATCTTCTGCAGGACGGAATCCATATATACTGAATAAGAAACTTCAGTCGCCACCTACCGCTAAGCTGCCACCACCGCCGCCATCCGCAGTAGCATCAAAATCTGGCGGAAGAGAGCGACGGTCTCCGTCTATTCGCGATGGTACAGAAGAATCGTTGTTTGAACTGGGAACACCTCCAGTAGCACCATTCATGAGTTCCACTGATATTTACGGAAAGAGAAGCAGTCAAGATTCCTCAACTGAGTCATTTAGAACTGCATTAACTCATAATTCGGCTGATGTGGGGGTACAGGATGATGAGTATGTATCGAGGCTTGGTACATTCTATGATAATCCTTCTAGTGGTATTGGTCGCTCGGAACACAGGCAGGACTTGTCATTTCACTCTGCATCGACTGTTGTAGAATTGGATGAATCTAGAAATAAGCGCGGTTCACGAACGTCACCCTTGGATAACACTCTGGCGGCTGCGACCAATCCTATAAGACGATCCAGAGGACAACTTCATCTGTCTGACTCAGATAACCGTCCACCATCGTCTCAGAAGGGTGAGATCGTTGACAGCAGTGGTAGCGGGAGCATCTCACGAAACTCATCTGTTGGATACTCAAGAGTTTCTGCGCCAGTTCTTCCAACTGTGTCTCCATCTCCGAGGTCAAGCCATGGTAACGATCTCGGGCGCGATGACTCTGGCAAGAAAGGTGAAGCCGAGGAAAATCAGGACGATGAACAACAAGAAAGTGGGCGTCATCATCATCACAAGCACCACAGACGTCACAAGAGAAGCCACACGGCTTCTGGAATTCCAAATAGTGCTACTGGAAATGCGTTGTCTTCCGGTGGACGGAAGAGTGCATTTTCACAACCAAATATACAAAGGTTATTGGCTTTGGCCGAAGAAACTTTCCAACTGGAGGACATTGACTTACCGCCGGATGAAAAACATCTGCTGGAGAAGTTTGTTGACTCCCTTTCAAAGTTGAGTGTCGAGATAAACCTGGATGACGGTAAGCGAGTCGAGGGTATGAGGCGACTCCATAATGCTCTTAGGGCTATCGAGGGCTGGATATGAATAGGCTATGTAGTTGCAAAATTTTCTTCGCATTTATTTTATTTTTTAATAATATTAAGCTTTGCCGCCATTTATACAAGGCGCCTTTAGTCATTAAATAACCACTTTTGCAGGATCCATGGTTGGCTCGTATACAAACTCGTAAACGCCATTGGCGTCATCATATTCTATCTTTCCGCCAGGAAAACTATATTGTACAACTTCATCAGCAGACCTTTTCTCTGCTGGTATATTTATCCGTCGGTTCATTTCATGTGTTAGGTCCCAGCCCATTTCTTCAGCAATCAGTTCAACAGCATCATCACAATTACCCAGAAAAGTGACATCGAAGTCATTATGGTGAATCGCAGTCTTACTGATGTATATTTGAGGAATTTCGGGAGGTATTATTCGAATAACCTCGCTCACCGGAGCCACTTTGAGAGAAGTACCAATGCATATAAGCAAATCGCATTTCATAGCATCACCGCCTAGCAGGAGATCTTCGAACCTGCTTGGTAGCGCCTCGCCGAAAAAGGTGATATCTGGCTTCATTACCCCAAAAGACTCGTCCTCATATTCGTCATCAGCTTTCCGTTTCTTAGAAGCAGCACACTTGGGACACTTTGCAATCTCTCCTTTTCGTATGTCAGTGAAAATAGACTCCCCTTCAGTGCTGTACCTACAGGTAATACAGGTGGCAGTAGCAAAGGAGCCATGGCACTGCACTAGCTTATCATGATCGATGCCAGCATACGATTCCAGGTTGTCAATATTCTGCGTATAGTTTCTAAGTAACTTTCCCTTGCTCTGTAGGAGTTTAATGAAGGCATGCGTTGGAGAGAACCGCTTGGTTTCTGGCAGAATATCTTTCGCGACGGAGTAGAAGACCGATGGATCCTGACGAAAAAGATGGATATCAAACACCTCTTGAGGATCACTCAATCCCAAATATTCGAGCTTCTTGTACAGCCCTGATGCAGACCTGAAATCTGGAATTCCTAAGCTTGTTGAGATACCAGCACCGGTAAGCACGATCACATTTTGGGCTTTTTCCAGAACGGTGCAGAGGTCTTTTATATTATGCGGGTACGATAGCTTCTGTCTCGAAGATATCGTGTGACGGATAGCTACATGTACAAACGGGCGTAACTGCTCTTGGTCATACCTTTCTAGCAGTTTTAGCGGAAGCCTGAACCCCAAGCCAGCCAGTAGTTGAGGCATTGTATAACGCTTTCTGGGAGGTAATGGTGCCCCATTACTTAGCGATATCTCATCATCTCTTAGGCAGAATGCCATGAACTTCGAGGGACCCAGTTTCCATAACGAGGTCCGAATTTGGGTCATTTCTTCTTTTGGCATGCTGATCCGAAGCGGGTCTTCCAGCCTAGGATCTAACTCCAAACTGGCTTCCATAGCGTCGAAAATCTCTTCCTGCCATGATTCCAGCGGAGTTTCATTCTCGTCCTCATCCTCTTCGTCTTCGCTGGGCTCAGTATCGGGGTAAAGCATCTCCAACAAATCGTGGCTTGCGTCGTCTTTTTCTCCTGCAGAGCCTTGATCCGCAAGGTACTGGCCACCTAGGCCATGCTCTATAGCCGCATGGTCCTCGGTTGTTACCTTATCCTCGGTGGTGTCATCTTTCAGTTTCTTTGGTGGTCTCTCCATGGTAGCGCGTATAAGTGAATATACCGCGGTCGGTATACCCGTTGAGAGGTGTTGGTGAATGGCGCACTTGTCCCAAAATCCTATCGCGGGATACTGCAAGCGAGAAACTACACTTTACGCCAGAGAATTAGAGTCTTCAATGTGGGTATACTCAATTGGGCAGGTTTTTTTTTTTTGGAACTCAATGCTGAAATACTTTGTGTGACAGTTAGACATTAGCACTACAGGTGAAATCTAACCTAGCTACCCGTAACGTCTATAGAAGTCTACACGGAAGTCTATACTAGAAGTCTACAAAGTAATTCGAATAGCTCTTATCCAAAAAAATCAGATAATATTATTCTTCTTCGTCGCCAGAGCCTCTTAAGCCAGCATGTCTAGTCATCACCATTTCACTAACGTTGAGTAGTTCCATAGTGGAAGAGAGGTTAGGGCGCGGACCTGAAAAATTACACGAAGCCTTTCCACTAGACGACCATCCACAGACTCAACACCAAAAATCACCAAGAGAATTTACCACCACCGGGCAACATGAGCACCAACCGCACCGTCAAGCTTCCTAATGTAACCCGGCTGCGGTCTCGACAGATTCGAACAGATAAAGGAGGCCCATGCATGGTTCTCATGTCCAGTTTACTGAACTGTTGGGTCAGTTATTCGGAGGGCGCCAGCGTCTGTACTGCCATTGAAAGTGATCTTAAAGCATGCATGACCAAAAAGGTGAGTAAACGGGTCCATCTCTTCAATTTGTACTGCTCAGAGCAAGAATGGAGCCAGCTAACCGGATTTTTCTCTTTGATTAGAATGTCACTACCAAGAAGAAGAGTAGTGTCAACTATCACAATAGTCGGCTACTGCCCCGGATCAGGCCAAAGCCCCACGATTAGAGCAGATTTTGTTATTTTATCGTAACACTATTTTATTATTATTTGTATATATAGAACACGTTTTTGTTGTTTTTATCTAACATCGCAAACAAAAAGACTCGGTCAAGAGCCGTAAGGTTTCGTGGGCTCCCTCCCACTGAAGAGTTTGTGTTTCATGTTGAATGAACCACCCGATTTTCGGCGGCGTCTAGGGCCCATCCATTCCCAGCAGCAGCAATGGCACGCCATTGCTCTCCTCCCAAGGGGGAGGAGGTGGTGGTGGCCATGTAGGGGCATTTTCCTTCTTTCCTCCTCTTCACTAATCCTGTGTCATCAACAACACTGATTTGTTTTAGCAGCGTGTTTTTTTTAGAAAAACCCGGAAAAAACCCACACAAAACAACCCAGCCTGTGTATTATATACGGAGAATACGTGACGCCGGGAGTCTCTGTAATCACATAGATCCAGCTAGGCATCGCATCGTTTTGAATCCGGATTGAGTTTGGACTGGGCAGTGAGTGGTTTTGTTTAGTTGTACCTGTGTGCGTGTGTACATGAGCAGCGCCTGGTGTTGTTGTTTATAAAAATATACTACCATCAAGCAGCTGATAACAACACAAGATCTACGTGGAGTGATGGATCCTTCGCTGACAAATGACGAACGAGTCATTAATGATGTCTATCGCAAGATAGAGCGAGAAAAGGTCATCATCCAGGGCGCGAAATCGGTCAGACAGTCGACCACAAATGTGAGCGTCCAGCAGAAATGCGACTCGAACATCAGAGAAGCGCAGAAAAATATCGCATATTTGGCGGAAACGATGCGGCAGTTGAAGATACGCGCCCAGCGAAACGCTTCGACGTCAGGCGCGGCTTCGTCTGGCCAGCATCAGCACAGTGTATCCGACTCGAGTACTATCTCCTCTGCATCTACATCCTCGAATAGCACTCCGGCGGGCATGGCACGGAGTCCAAATAGGTCCGGTGTGCCCCATTCGCTGTCGAGTGAATCAGCGGCGGCGGCTGGCTTCGAAGGCATGGCCCCACCAGTCCCACTGAAAGGTAAGTTGCTTCTTCTCAACAATTAATTAAAAATGAATAAAAAAAGAAGTCCTATATGTTTCTAACTATTCTAGATAACGCAGGGCCTTCAGAAAGAAGAGCAGGGCGACCTAACTATTCCCGCCTGGACTTGATTAAGTACGACAGCCAATACTTAGGTCCTCGCATCCAGCTCATGCTTGAGCAGCTGGAATTCAAACTGAGCGTTGAAAAGCAGTACAAAGAAGGTATTGAAAAAATGCTCAAGCTCTACCAGATAGAAGGAGATCGCAGAAGTCGTGCTGAGGCGGAAAGTAAGCTTGTTGAAAGTACTCAAAAGATACAGCTTCTGAAAAAGTCCGTTAAAAGGTACTCGGATATGCATATTGACATTGATGAGGATCTTGGTGATGATGACGATAGTTTGGCCGGTACAAACTTGCGTCGACCGCTCTCTGGTAACCTGCATATCGCATGCTACGGTGTCAAGGATGTCGACCACGTTGCTACTGGTCGATTTTCAAAAGCACCCGAGTCGATGGTGACAGTCAAGGTAGAAGACCAACCCCGTGCTAAGACTAAGTTCTCAAAGACAGAACGCTGGAACGAGAGTTTCGACATTTCTGTTGATAAGGCAAACGAAATTGAGATTGTTGTCTACGATAAATCTGGAGACCATGATGTTCCAGTTGGCTTAATGTGGCTTAGAATTTCAGATATTGTTGAAGCGCTGCGAAGAAAAAAAGTTGAGCAGGAAATTAACAGCGCTGGTTGGGTTAGTGCCTCTAAAGTTCAGTCTCAGGGATTCAATGATAATGACACAATCTCACTCCAACAAGGCTCTGCCTTGGCAAATAATAATGGAGTAAGTGGTGGTAATAATAATTCCGGTAGCCCCGCTCTCAATCATCCCGATAGCGCTCGCTCAGATAATTCTGTTCCTCCGATTATCGATTCCTGGTTTGTGCTTGAGCCCGCAGGGCAAATTCATTTAGAACTTGGGTTTGAAAAGCTAAACCGTGGCGTGAAGCGTACTTATGATGGTATTGGAGGTCTAGGTCGTCAGGGTGCTATTCGTCAAAGAAAGGAAGAGGTTCACGAGGTTCACGGCCACAAATTTGTTCAGCAACAATTCTACAATATCATGAGGTGTGCTCTCTGTGGCGATTTTTTGAAATATTCAGCGGGCTTTCAGTGCCAGGATTGTCGTTATACATGCCACAAGAAATGCTATCCCAAAGTTGTAACAAAGTGTATTTCTCGTGCCAGCACTGAGGCGGATCCAGACGAAGAAAAGCTTAACCATCGCATCCCTCATCGTTTTGAACCCACCACGAACATGAGTGCAAATTGGTGCTGTCATTGCGGTTATATTTTGCCACTGGGTAAGAAGAATGTGCGTAAATGTAGCGAGTGTGGTCTTACTTGTCATCCCCAGTGTGCACACCTGGTTCCTGACTTTTGCGGTATGTCTATGGAAATGGCAAATCAGATCTTGAGTGAAATCAAGTCGACCAAGATTAGGAAGAAGGCTACCGCTACGTCTGTATCATCTTCAATTGCATCTTCCTACTCTCATGATCGCCAGCAGGGTCAAGTCCCCACCCCTCAATCCCCCTATGGCTACAAAGTACCCAGTGGATCTTACGGACAAATTCCAGGTGTTGCCCAGCAGAATCATGCTCAGCTTCCTCCGCCACCGAGAAAGGAGCCAATCCGCCGTAAAGAAGTTGGGTCTGCTATACCTGGTCCTGTACCTCAGCAGTATCAAAAGGCATCATTTGTTCAGGCTCCTCTTGAACCAGCCACTACTCCGGTACTTTCTCCCCCATCCTCTCAGGCTTCATCGTCTCCTCCATCTTCCCCTCAGACACAGCCAGCAGACCTTCCGACTCCCTCGGAAGCAGCTGCTGCTGCTGCAGCGGCCGCCATGACCAAGGCCCGCCAACCTCCTCAGGTTCAGGCACAGCAGCAAGTTCTGCAACCGAGATATGAGGCTAGACCACTTGATACCAGGTATGCACCCAGCGATGCTTATTATCAGCAGCAGCAGCCTCGGCATCAGCAGCCTCAGTATCAGCAGCAACTTCACAACCAAGTTCATGCTCAAGCACAATATGCACCTCACCACCAGGAACAGCAGCCTCACTATGAGCAGAAAGTTGCGCCGCCGCGAAAGGTTAAAAAGAAGGTTGGTCTTGATGACTTTAACTTCCTTGCTGTACTTGGTAAGGGAAACTTCGGTAAGGTTATGCTGGCAGAGTCCAAGAATACCAAGAGGCTCTATGCAATAAAGGTCCTCAAGAAGGACTTTGTCATTGAAAATGATGAGGTTGAAAGTACGCGATCAGAAAAAAGGGTATTTTTGATTGCTAATAGGGAACGCCATCCATTCTTGGTGAACTTGAATTCTTGTTTTCAAACGGAGAATCGTGTGTACTTTGTCATGGATTTCGTCAGTGGAGGTGATCTTATGTGGCATATTCAACAAGAACTGTTCACACCTCGCAGAGCTCAGTTTTACGCAGCAGAAGTACTTCTGGCACTGAAATATTTCCATGACAATGGTGTCATTTACAGAGATATCAAGTTGGACAATATTTTACTAAGTTTGCAGGGGCATGTAAAGATTGCTGATTATGGTCTATGTAAGGAAGACATGTGGTATGGTAAGACTACGGGCACTTTCTGTGGCACTCCAGAATTTATGGCGCCAGAGATTTTACTTGAGCAAAAGTATGGCCGCGCAGTTGATTGGTGGGCTTTCGGGGTCCTTATATACCAAATGCTGCTTGGTAAGTCGCCATTCCGCGGCGACGATGATGATGAAGTGTTTGATGCGATTTTATCTGACGAGCCGCTGTATCCTATTCACATGCCAAGGGATTCAGTATCTATCTTGCAGGCTCTTTTGACTCGAGAGCCAGAGAAACGTTTGGGGTCAGGGCCCAAGGACGCTGAGGAGATTATGGCTCACCCATACTTTAGAAACATCAATTTTGATGATATCTACCATTGCCGGGTTCCACCACCGTTTGTGCCAAAAGTTGATTCACCAACAGATGTTCGAAACTTTGACGATGAATTCACTTCTGAGGCGCCCGCTCTCACACCTATCAAGACTACACTCACTCCTCAGATGCAGGAGCAATTTAGAGGGTTTTCATATATGAATGGAGATATGATTTAGAAACGATTGCGACGAATAAATTTCTTTCTAGTATTATTATAATATTCTACCTGCTTTTTTTGTTGACTTTTTTTGTTCTTCAGTAGACGCTGATCTGTTGACTTATCGGGGCACCAAGATTAGGTTCAACAATAGTAACCAAACGGGACATTGAATACTTAAAGTTTTATTTGCCTGTTTCATACAACGATAGGCTTATGACTCTCTCTCTCTCTCTGAAGGGTGCAGAGTTCCTTTGCAAGACAATGTTCCTATATACGATCGACCTCACGGTACTCTCGTTTCATAGTTCGTAGCTTCTCTTCGGGCACTATAAGCAAGAGTAGTTAACTGGCCTACAGCTAGATCAGTCTCCTGGATCTGTTGCTTTGCCTGTATGCAACCTGCTCGAACGAGGGGGGGCGAACCTGCAGAAGAGCCCCACCAAAGTTCAACCAATATTACCAAAGTGAACTGATCACAGTTACAGTTTCTATGTCTTTACTTTTTTATTGGTTGAGACATCAGAGAAGGTTTGTCGACTAGTTAACAGATATATGCAGTTACGCGAAGTAGCCTGTAACATTCTATAAACAATACAGGGCCCTGGTATATTATTACACTTAGACACATTCAAAGTTTTGTTTTAATTATAAATTTAGGCCATGGTCCCGATTTCTCTTATTCTTTAACAATTTTCTGTCCTTTCCTTCGTTCCGAGCCTACAGATCTGCCGACAGTTGAAAGATATGAAGTTGACCAGCTTGGTATTACTCGCTACCACGACACTTGCGGCATCTGTTCTGTCGAATTCAGATATCCTGCCTGAAGGAGTCGTGGTTCTCGACCTTGAACACAGAAGATCCCCAGGGAAACTGGGTAAGAGAGATGCTGCAAGCGGTGTAGTATACGGAAGCTACCTTATACCCTTCACCGTCGGTACACCACCTCAGCGCCATGAAGCTGTCCTTGATACCGGTTCAAGTGACCTCTGGATCAACGGCGCCAGTTCCGGTGCTCAGTTCACATTCAGTCCCGATCAGTCATCGACATTCCAACCTAACCAAACAAGGTTCAGAATCACCTACGGAGCTGGCAGTGCCACTGGTGAATGGGTCACAGACACAGTAGGTCTGGGATCCTATAAACTCCTTTCTCAAAGTATGGGCTATGTCGAACAACCAGATGCTGGCCAAGCAGTGTTTGGAATTGGTATGACATCAGTGGAGGTCTCCAAAGAGCCATATGCCAATGTTCCTCTGAATATGCTCGATCAGGGGCTGATAAGACGGTATGCTTATTCAATTTTTGTCGATTCAACCAACAGGGGTAGAGTTATATTTGGCGGCATTGACAAGGCTAAGTTCAGGGGTGAACTAAAATCAGTTTCTGTGCAAGGTTCGAAGGGGCTCAATGTTGATCTTCAGAATATTCAAATAGGCGGTACCCAAGTACAAGGGACTCAGCTTACTACTCTTGTTGACACTGGCACAACCTTCTGCTACCTTCCGGAAAGAGTTGCCGACAATATTGCAGAGATATATGGAGCGCAATTCGATAGATTGACAAACCTATATTACGTAGATAGCCTCGAAGGCAAGCCAGATATGACATTCAACATTGGAGGTTCCGTGTCTATTACTGTTCCAGCTAATGAGATGGTGATCAAGTCTACCGAGTTTGTAATAGATCCTAGCGATGCAAAGGGCCCATATGCACTCGGCATTATGCCCACCGACGAGCCACCATATATCCTAGGTGATACGTTTACAAGGTCAGCATATCTTGTTTTTGATCTTGGGCGTAAAGAGATTTCGTTCGCTCAGTCAAGTCTCGGGACCACATCGGATGTTCAAGTCATAGAACAAGGTAGTAATATTCTTGACTTCAAGTCGTCAGTTGCCTAACATAAGCATTCTTATCGAGATAAAAACCTTCGTCATTGTCATTAAAGTCATAAATGTCCACCCCTCCCCATTAACCAATTCCTCCCCAGGCACCCCGTATACGTCGAGCTAACTGTATGTCACGCTGCATTATGGTCACTCTCTTGGCGTGAATAGCACACAGATTAGTATCCTCAAATAGATGCACAAGAAAAGCCTCTGCTGCCTCCTGGAGAGCTAAAATCGCCACAGATTGCCACCTGAATGGCTCCCTATTAATTCCAACATAGTCTACCACGACTTCTCGTACCTTAGACAGAAAAAAGTTAGGTCTACCGCCGCTGTTACCTCAAAAACCGTCGACCACAACTTACCAGTCTCGCAAATGGCAGCTTCCGCAGAAGCAAATCAGTAGACTTCTGATATTTCCGTATCTCCCGTAGAGCAGTTGTGCCAGGCTTGTACCGTCGCTTCTTGACGGCATTGGTCGTCGTTGAGGACTTTGCTGCCTTTCCGCCGACTATATTCTGCTGTTAGAGGCAGTCTCGCAAATTGATTTTTTTTCAGTATTCGATTAACTTACCAGTCTTCCGCCCCAAGCCAGAGGGTGTGTTTCGAGCCATTACAACGCGTAGCTAGATGCGCTTGGTGAAACTGTTGAAGATGTTTCTGCAATTGCAAATGAAATATCGGAGTGGCTGGTAGAAGTAGACCACCACCACACGCGCCAAACGAGTTTAAGGATCGGCCGCGTGCGCATGCAAACTACCTGACCTTCTTCACGATTTTTTACGTAGGTAAGAAGACGTCAAATGCACAAGCGCTGCTGTTATGGACAACGATGATTTTACGGTAGTCAAAAAGTCAAAACGGAAAACCCGTAAGAATACTTACGTGGAAAGGACAGCGGAGGATTATATACAATTGCTAGCGTCTAAGAAGCTGGTTCTTCGAGGATCTCAGTTCTACCGCACTCTAGTCACTATTATTGAGTCGCTGGACTTTTCAAGTATTTGCTATATCCGATGCCTGGCACTGGGACAGCCTTCAGGTTCTGATGGACTGGTCCTGTACCAGCTAGCTCTGTTGGAACTGCTTTTAGAGTATTTTGATCTCGATAACCGTCACGTCAGTGTCTGGGATCCGATATTCGAACCGCTGGATCTGGAGATCTTGTCTCTACTCGGACTGTCTGTTAAGGAAAATGAAACCGATCTTCATATGGCTGGGACGCTATTTTATATGCCTCATGCGCCGGTGTCTCTCATAGACGAAACACTAGGGAGTCTCGCCAGTGAGAAGGCTGGATATATTCTGGGTAACTATCTACCTATATATGAGACCAAAATTAGCTCAGACAATTTGCATTCAAAGTATCCCAACATCCTCAAAGCTCTTGAAGGCACGAGAGAAGAAGTTGAGCAGATTTGGAAAGTCGAAGAAGTGCCTCTTAAGCTTTACAAGGACGAGGCTTGGTTCACGTCGATGAACGATTTAGGGGTTCATAAGCTAATGGTAGAGAGTAAAAGTAAAAGCAATTATGATAATTAAAGCAAAAGAGAAGAATTCTATAAAAATATATATATATTATCACACACGAGACAAAAAAATTAATGATTAAAAAGCGAAAGAAAAACGAGTGAATATTTTAGTTCTCATACTTCTCCCAGTTGTCCAAGATGTTCTTAATCTTGTCACTACCAGTCAGCTCGTACACCTCCTCGAAATATTCCTTGGTGATCTGGAACGGCTTGGCTGTCAAATTTGGAATGTACTTGTTGACCAAGCTGGCAGGCTTAATGGCTGACTGTGGAACTTTCTTGACCAAAAAGTTCTTGAAGGGCTTGACACCACTTCTAAGATAAGAACTGTGGAACGGCACACTGATTCCCTTCAAGGGGATAACAGCGAAGCCACGCTCAAGCTCAATTGGCTGTGGCTTGTCAGTGCTTCTCTTGGCCACCTCCTCTACAATCTCTGTCAAATGTTCTTGAACCTTCTCGACAGGCATAGTGTTCAGAAGCTTATCAATATTGATCTTCTGTACCTTGAGCAAATTCAAAACGTTGGTCAAAGTATCCAGTGCTCGCAGATCACCAGCAGCAACGTATTGTTGATTCTCAACGTTAAAATTAACAATTTCCAGGAGCCATTTAGTCTGTTGAGAAATATGCTCCACAACAAATCGAAGTGCAGCATCGTCAAAAGTGCCAGAAACACGAGAGGGATTAATGGCAACCATACCATAATTAGATCGGCCATTGGAATCTCTTGGTACTGCGACTTGCATAGTCATACCTCTGTAGAATACAACATCGACCAAACTCTCAATTGGCATAACATCACCCAGTGAAGCCAATGCCGAATATTCACCTAGTGAGTGACCAGCGAATGTGGAATTTGAATCGATCAGACCCTTAGACTTCATGTCGTCGAAACTGGCCTTTTCCATCAACGTTAAAGCAGGCTGAGTGAACTGAGTAGCAGATAACAGTCCAGTAGGTGACATGAAAGTGTAGAAATCGGTTTGCTCAGTAATGCTCTTGAAGATCTTTTCAGCCTTGACCTCCCCATTTTCACCAATAGTTTCAAACATCATCGAAATGTAGTTATCACGGATAGCCTTTCCTTGAGCACCACCGAAATGAATAGTAAGTTCCTTAGGATTGTTCTTCACAATGTCAATAATTGAGAATCCGTAATTATTCAAGAAATGAGCATCGGCTCTATCCCAAACACTTCGCGCAACTTCACTAGCAGCATAAAGATCCATACCCATGCCTTGCTCCTGAGATCCTTGTCCAGTGAAAACATAACTGGAAGTAGGTTGATCCACTTCAGCTTCACCAATCAAGACAGGCTCTTGGGTCTCCTTCTTAAGAGTCTGAACCTTGATAATCTTTCGACCATTAATCATACCAATATGTTCAAGTTTGGTCTCAATGTCGTCATTCGGCAACACCATTCCAACAAATTGGCAGTTAAAAGCTCTGACACGAGTGATCTTGTTCTCAGCGGCCCATGTCTCGACCAAAGATCGCACAGAGGCAGAAGAGTACATGCCATGTGTGATAGTGCCAGGCAAGTTAATGTATTGGGCAAACACCCGCGAAACGTGGATAGGATTATAGTCGCCCGAAACATTTGCATAAGGCTCATTTGAAGAAGGAGCACGGGTAGAAAGAACAATTCCGGAGTTTAAGGGGATTGGATTCTCAAAGTGGATAGGCTGTTCAACAGCATGACCATGTCTGTTAAGGTAGTCAATGACTGGGTTTCCATATGATTCCCCAGCAACGTAGTCAACGGTGGCAATCTGGATAACCTCCTTGGAAGCCAGTTCCAGCAAGGCCTGACCGCGAGTCTCCACACTGCTGCAGACATTGGCATCCTTGTACTTGACAAAAGTATTTGTTCGGAAGACCAACGACTTGCCTAACAAGTCGATGCTAGAATCATCAAGCTGGAACCATTCCTTGGAGCACAACACAGCAACGTCCTTTGGAGTCTTGAGGTGCACCTCGATTGGCTTCTCATCTTTTCGCTCAAACGTGTTGCAGTAATCGGTGAAGCTTCCCCTGTACAAAAACTGAGAGGTAACTTCCATGACGGGCTTGCCGCCAGTAGACAAAATGCCAGAGACCTCAACCACTTTACCAGAATCTTGATTAATGACCGATTTCAGGGAAGCTGTGGTGGAAACAACATCACCCTTCTTCAGAGGCTCAGCGCCAGTGAACATTTTAAAGCCATTGTTTAAGTGAACAAGTCTAAGAATATCACCATCAACGATCTTGGGGAAGATGGCTTTGATAATTGCCTTCCATCCAGTGACAATGGCGAAATCCATAGGAGCATAAGTAACCTTGCCAGGTCTTTCAACAAACGCCTCACCACTGTTACCAACAGCATGAACAAAATCAGCAATAGCCTTGCCCTCGACTGTAATCGAATCTCCATCCCATGGTTTAGTAACATCAATATCGGCATATGACTCCTTAGAGTCAACGCCAAACCATGTTTTCCAGTAAAAGTCTTTAATACGGTCATTTCGGCCTTCCATGACTTCTTGAATGGGTGCATAGCCAAACTCAGGGTGGTACTTGTAAAGAAGTTCCAAAGCCAAAGGCTTTCGGTCAAAGTTCCTCTCCTCGATCAAATGAACCTTGATTACCTGATTGGACTGCTTCGAGATTTCAAGGACTTTGACAAACTTTCCATTGATAGGTTCATAAGCAGTGACAACAGACTTTTCTGGCTTGCTTGTATTTGTGATTTCAACCTTTAATCCGCGGACAGGAGCCAAAGCGGCCTTCAATGGATTCTTTTGATGCTTGGTACCTTGAACAATAATGTTGGTAGCAAGTAGAGCGTGACGCCAGTTATTCTTCTCTCCAGCGAGAAGGTCAAGCCAGTCTTCAGTGGAGGGTAAAGCTGATTCATTAGCGTTAGTATCAATCTTGTAGAGAACTCCATTGCCCTCGTGCAAAACAGTCACAGCAGATAGAACCTTCTCCTCGACCTCAGACTCAAGCTTAGGAGGGGTTCCACCGAAGGACTCCACAACAGGGATATTATTTTCCTTGCCCTCATATACATCATCCAGCAAAAGCTTAATATGGCCTTGGTGCACACTGTCGAGGATTTCCTTAATAGGCACGTCAACCTCCTTGGAGAACTTTGCTGAAACAGGTCCCTGCAGAATACAGGTTCGGCCAACATCTTCGCCAACAACAGCAGCCAAATCCTCAGATTGCCATAACGAGTCCTTTTTGAAGTAAAATTCAAAGTTATCGTCAAGAGCAGGTACGAATGGTACAGGCTTCTGGATAGGACGTCTGCAAAGCATCAAAAAGTAATCCTTATCCTGTGCATTAATTATTTGAGATTTGGCCTCAGGATAAGTATTCAAAATGAGCTCTAACGTTCCAAAAGGATCCTCAAGTTGAGAAAATGATTGCAGAACAGAGAGTTTACCGCTTTCGCCAGTAAAACGTTCCTCTACTCTTCTGATGAAGTCACCCGTGAAATTCCGCAGAGTGACATCAATCCATCTCTTCTCCTTCTTAACATACTGCAGCTCAATCAAACGGGCTACAACTTCACCGTAAGACATATCTTCCAAGTCAACTACATTGCCATTGAAATCCTTTCCGAACCAAGTCTTTTGGAAATCGGCGTTTAGTCTCTTTATAATATAATCTCGCTTGGCATTTAAAGCCTCCACTCTCTTGTTTCTGGGAACATTGAAAATAGTATTGTCTAGCTCCTGCCAGAATAGTACACCACGAGTAGCAAGCTTGTGAATTGGCTCACCCATCTCAGACAACACAGTAATAACGCCACCAGTGGCACCCTTGTAGGTCTTTTCCCAATCTTTGTCATCAACACCAGGAGCATTTGCAATGGCAATCTTAGCAGCAGGAGAAGTAAAAGTCTCCTTCGCAACCATGACACGAGAACCCATCAAGAAACCATCGAATGGCATAGGAGGGTAGTTGTACTTAGTAGACCACTGACCAGTGAGGTAAGGATAGGTGTCCTCGTGGCCACCAAAACCTGAACCTCCAACAAGAATGATATTAGGATGCTTTCTGATCTTGGAGTACATTTGAAAGATAGGAGCATGGAAATCTTCAAACGAGTGGTGTCCACCACCACGTCCACCAGTCCATTGAATGACGACAGGGAAGGTGGGATTTGCAGCAGCAATACTAACAGCAGTGGCAATAGACTCAACCGCACCTGGCTTGAAAGAAATGTGCTTCAGACCCAAGTTTCGAATGTAGTCATTCGCAACTTCAAGAGAAGGCACACCTGCACCAATTGTCAAACCTTCAATAGGGAAACCGTCCTTTCTGAGCTTCTCAATAAGAGGAATACACCACTGTAACATGACAGGATTAACATACAGCACGTTCAGAGTGATTCCAACACCTGGGGCAGTAGATTTCTCAATCTTTTCCAAAGCTGCGGTAAGCATAGATGGCATAAAGTAGCCACCACCGCCCAACTCAATGTGGTAGCCGGCGTTCAATGTCGCTGCGACAAACTCAGGTCTAACAGTGGTAGGTGTCATACCAGGGACCATTACAGGAGGGCGGCCCAATAATCGACTGAACTTCGTATCCACAAAGACAGATCCATTAATAGTCTTGGCAAGCTTTGGGGAAAACTCTTTAACCCAATCAGTGGCAAAGCGCACAGCATTGTCTTCGCGGTCAAAGATCTCCTGCTTATATCCAAAGTCTTCTTGGGATGCAGAGCCATCCAGAACACCAGCCAGAATAACTCTTACACCAGTCCCCTCTTTGTTTCTGTGAGTCAACAAGCCCAGACCAGAAATACCTCCAGGGCCAAAATCCATAATATGGGTAGAAGAGAACCGAGTTGCGATTTCCCAGTTAACAGGCAAATGAGTGATCAGCTCCACTACTCGAGAAGCAATGGAGGTGCCGTTAAGCTTCCTCAAGTCAGCACCATCATATGTATCAAACACGGGAATAACCAGGTCCTTGGGGTTAAACTCCACCTTGGCTGCCTTCAGATCATTAACAATAACCTCCGTTGCATTGAACAGCAAAGGGGAATGGAAAGGAGATGTTATAGGCAAAAATCTGTTTGAAAATCGTAGCTTTCGCTCGCTGTGAGGCACGCGGCCCTGATTCAGACCAGTAGGAGCCTTTGCCTTTCTCAAAGCCAGGTTAAGGCCATATAATGACTGAGGAGGACCAGTAACCACCATATTTCGAGCTCCGTTAATCAGAGAGATAACAATGTGCTTCTCCTTTGGCAAATGCTTGTTGGTAATATCGACGTATATCTGGACTTGCTCCTGAGACAGATCACGGACTGACAACATAGGAGAAGGTTTTCCTTCGCCCTCAGCAACAGAATCTTCCAGAACAGAAGGAGGCAAAGACGTATTAGGATACTGCTGTTGACATCGAAGGCCAATGTAAAAGAACATGGTGATAGCCTTCAATGCATTCTCGAAGAACGACTCCCAACTGTCGGATGAAGCAATGGTCACAGCAGTTACCAAACCTTGAGAGTGACCAGTAGCACCGGAAAAGTACTTTCGCAGCTCACCTGGGGTCTTACCCAAGACTCTGGCGGTGACCGCATAGTGGCATAGTTGAATGAAACCAATGACTGGGACGGAAACGGGAGCATAAATCAGATAGTCGTTGTCAGGAGAGGTCTCTGGGCGACGCAACCAGCGCAAAATATCTAATCCTTTGGTGTAGATCTTATTGGCGTCCTTATGCTCACGGGACAACGTCAAAAGTTTGTCGGCCAGGACTTCAAAAAAGTCGCCGATGATGCAGTCGTAGGTGTCGTAAATCTCACGCAGTTCCTCAAAATAGTCCTCAGTGTTGCCCTGACCACCAAAGATGGCATAAATCTCAGCCTTTTTGTCACTGGCAGATCTTAGAAGTGCTGATTCGTAAGGCTTGATGGGTCTGCCAGCAGCCAATCTAGCGGCATAGTATGAGCGAACAACCTTTCTGGCCTTGGCAGCGGTAGTAGATAAATCATTCGATTCACTCTGCAAAGCTGCAGCAACAGCATGGACATCATTGCCACGCAGATAGCGAGTCTCAAACTCGGTCAAAGTGAGGCCCAAGACCTCGTCATAGGGGCCAACCTCCTCCTCCTCGACAAGGTCAGCAGTGAACTCCAAGAAGGAAGCCAAAAGCTCGGTTGGGGACGAAGGCTCGTCGTCACCAGCCTTATCCTCCGAAGGGACAGGCAGAGTGGCATGGAATTGGTCTCGCAGCTGAGTGAAGTTCAAGTACAATGAGGTTGGCACCAGGAGAGCGTGTTCAATGTCGCCGTGAGAAAGCACCAAGGGTCTCAGAGAAGCCGCCGAGTGTGGCGTGGAAACTCCTGTACCGTACATCGTGGGGTCTTAATAGCACAAGTTAGTATTTATCCCGTCTTGAGATCCCGTCTTGAGATCAAACCCTCTGACTGACGTACCTCAAATATATATATATCTATCTAACCGCCGTGGACGATCACCGAGAGAATATGGCAAAAAAAATTCAGCAAATGAAACTCCTGAAAAGAGAATTTCTAGAGTCTCGAAGTCAGAAACAGCCTACACATATACGAAAGCTCCTTTCATAGACCTGGATCTAAAAAAGCACGGCTTTGTTGCACAAAAAATTCAAAAAACTCACAGAAACACCACCACCAAACTTGTCTGTCGTGTGCTGGATCAAGATAGTTATCAATATGCAAAACTGAAAAATACACGCTTCACACAAATAAAACACCCCTGAACAAACAGTATTCAGATCTTCCTCGAACAGATACCTGCGATATCCTCTACTTCGAGTTTTGCAGTGACAAGTATAAAGAAAGAATCGTTCCACTCTGGCGCGAATTGACGATATTTCAATGAAGTTTAGCAGCGTAGTATCTCGGAAAGAACGCTTATGCACCCAGCGCTATATTTTTTTTTTGTGATCCTTTTCTGGCGCCTAGACGGTTGTTGGGCTCACCCAACAACTTGGGAGGTTTGATTTCTCCCAACGTCCGGTTGCCATGGCAGGCAAGTCATCACCAAAAAATAATTAAAATATTTGTTCCGGGCCAGGCATGCGCAGAGATAGTGCAGTTCCGAGAAGGGGGACCTGAGCTACGCTCGAAGGGGGGTTCGAGAAGAGAGGTTTGGATATGGAAGGTATTATGGCCCACTTTTCGATCTCGCGGATATGGGGATTTGGTAGCTTCTTCTTCTTCTTCAGCAGTCACGTTTTCTCGAATACTATAGATGTATCTACTAGTACAGTTAGATAGGATGGCTTAAATTAGCTTGATACTATTACTCTGGTTCATCTAGACGGGCATCTACTGATATCAGAAAGCCACACGGCCCCCGATAAGGGGGCCATGCAAGCTGCTGATCAGCGGTAGACCGCCAATATCAACAACATAGCTGGCTGCAGCAATTTCTGTTTTCAAGCAGAGCATATGGTTCTCATTCAGATCAGACTCTCCATTGCTGCTTCTACGCTCCCCAGGCAAGAGGCGTTTCAGGTTAGAGATATCGCATGTAGAGTGGAATTTACTAGATTGGGCGAGCAAATGCGCTTCGCAATTGCAGTTTTAGCATCATTATGCGAATTTCGCGGGTGTTTGTTGGGGACAGGACGGCTCGTAGTATGCAGCACTGTTGGCTAAACATCATCCTTCCTGCTCGATGAAGATATGTCGTCGGGGTTTTGGAAGAGCAGCACTCAACACCTTGAAGTCCACGGGGCATAGACCTGAATAGGCATCCCCGCGGGTAAGCCGCCTGGAAGTGAGTTCCTCTTCCTGGCAGATTTGGGTTGGCTATAATGGCCCAACATGGCATTGTGTTCTCCTTCCCAACGGCGGTTTTACATTGGTATCAGCATTGAAACGTTGTTGTGTCAGATGCCCGTCTCGGAGGTGGATTTGGGCACCCCATCTCTTGGGCGAAAACATTATACTGAGGGCCGAAGCGGACATTGATTCCCGTAACAAACCACCACCAATCAAACCCGGTTGGCAGTCTGACGGATATTAAGCATGTGGCCATGGAGTCAAACGATAAAAAGGATGAGTCGATAGAGCAGGTTACGAATCCTCCAGAGACATCTGATGAGGAGATCGTCATGGACGCAGGACTGGTGGCTTGGCTTCAGGTCGTTGGCGGATTCTTCGTTCTGTTCAACTCATGGGGAGTCGTCAACACGTTTGGAGCCTACCAGACATATTACAAGCTTGCGCTGCTATCAGATGTATCGGACTCAACGATTGCTTGGATCGGCTCTGTGCAGGGCTGCTTGGCTTTGGTGCTGGGCATTGTCACTGGAAGACTGCTGGATGCAGGCTATCTTAGAGAGCTGGTCTTTGTGGGCACTTTTTTTGTGACATTTGGCATGATGATGGCTAGTTTGTCGACAGAGTTCTATCAGCTTTTCTTGTCGCAGGGAATATGTGTCGGGATCTCTTGCAGCTGTCTTTACATAGCTGCGATTGGGGCCGTCGTGCCATACTTCCAGAAGCGGCGTGCGCTCGCGCTTGGTATCGCAGCAGCCGGTTCTTCTTTGGGAGGGGTGATTTATCCCATTATGGTTCATAAGCTGATACCGAAGTTGGGTTTTCCGTGGGCAACCAGGGTACTCGGTTTCACAGTGCTCGGCACTAACATCATCCCCTGTCTGATACTGAAGCCAAGGTTCGCGGCCAAGAAGAACTCTCAATTGCTTCATTATGCGTCTCTTCGAGATACACCGTACCTGCTCTTTTCGTTTGGGATTTTCCTGGGTTTCGCTGGAATATACGTCCCACTATTTTATGTCCAGTCATATGCCATTTCAAAGGGCATGGACGAAGACCTTGCATTCTATCTCGTCTCCATGCTGAACGCGCTCTCTATATTTGGCCGCATTATCCCTAATCTGGTGGCAGATATCATAGGGCCTGTGAATGCCCTGATCCCATGCATTTTTAGTTCAACCATCTTATCCTTTTCGTGGATTGCTATTACTAGCAACGCTGGGATTATTGTGTTCTCAATGCTCTATGGGTTCTTTACTGGGTCCTTTGTGGCCATACCTCCAGCGTGCATAGCATCCATAACCAAAGATCTATCTGTGGTCGGGTCTCGGATTGGGATGTGCTTCTTCCTCTGCGGGTTTGGCGTTCTCATGGGTCCACCCGTAGCAGGAGCTCTACTCAATCTGGACAATGGAGGGTATCTATTTGCCCAGGTCTTTTCAGGCTCATTTCTCTGTGGAGCTGCGATTTGTGTGACCCTGGCGCGAATCATGTACACGGGGTCAAAACTAGTCAAAAGATGCTAGATATCTTTGATGCTCTTTATTTATATAATTGTATTTAAAAGAAAGCCTATAAACTCTTTTGAACGAATGATATGACCATGCAATAATAATAATAATAACAGAGTTCAGCTCCACAGCTCATGTCCATTATAGGGTGGGCTTGAGATGCTCCAGAAGTTAACCCTAGCCCTGGCTGGCCCCAAAAAAAAAAAATTTCGACGTTGTATATGACATTGGGAGGCCGATAAGCGGCGAGTCAACGAACAACCAACAGTCAGACAACAAAAGAGTGGTATCCGAAAGCATTAGCCTCAAGAAAAAAAAAACACGCCTCTTTCAAGTGGTTAAACGAGTGTACCCGACTGTCCTGCCTATAAGGAAAAGCTGCTTTTTGCGTGGTACTCGCAAACGCTAAAAGTCACAATTACAGGAGTGTGTGTTCATCATGAGACGATCGCATGTGTTTGTAGGCTCGTCACATCCTGAATTGGGGAAGCTGATCTGTGAGCGACTTGGGGTTGAGCCAGGACCTTGTACTCTGCGAAAGTTCAGCAATGGAGAAACATCGATAGAAATTGGAGTCTCAGTGCGAGACGAGGACGTGTATGTCGTCCAGTCTGGCAGCTCGACAGTCAATGACCACATAATGGAGCTTTTGATATTGATATCAGGCTGCCGAGGAGGCTCTGCACATAAAATCACGGCGGTGTTGCCGCTTTATCCATACTCAAAGCAGAGCAAGATGAAGAAGCATCGGGGTGCAATTACAGCCAAGATGCTTGCCAATTTGGTTATCATGGCTGGCGCAGACCATGTGATAACAATGGATTTGCACGCTACGCAAATGCAGGGTTTCTTTAGCAAACCTGTCGATAACCTGTACGCAGGGCCCACCCTGGCAAGGTGGATCAAGCATAACGTGCCAGACTACAGAAATGCGGTAATTGTGTCCAAGAACCCTGGTGGAACTAAACGTGTTACCGCATTGGCCGATGCTTTGAAGGTCAATTTTGCTATGATTCATACTGATAGAAGAAGACACAAGGACCGCCCATTATCGAGAATTCTTTCCTCTCAGAGCGTGCACAGCCCTAGATATTTTGGGTTGAGTTCTGTTCTCGGGCAGCGACCCCCACCTCCGGCTAACCTGTCAAACGACCCATTCGTTGATAAAAGCTTCAAAGCTACTGTGCCCGGTACTGGTGACAGTACGACACTTAAGGTTCCTAATGGAGGAGACCCCTCTGAAGATGGTTATTATGACTTCAATGATGATGAGGAGGATTCAGTTGTGAACGCACATGGTATCCAAGTCGCCCGTGTTATTCAAGGCCATGTGGTCGATGACGACTATCCTTCGCCTCCCGAGTTTGATACCGAGGGCAACGATTCTAAAGACTCGGAAGATGGTCTACTTAGCGGCGATTCATTGGTCAGCGATGGTGCGCATGCACTCGGCGGCACTGTCGATGCCAACATGAGCGACGACGACGAAGAGGAGCACTTCCAGCACACTGAACAGCTCATTGCTCTCGTTGGAGATGTCAGAGACAAAACTGCAATCATTCTTGACGACATGGTCGATCGCCCCAGTAGCTTTATCGCTGCAGCGGAGCATTGTAGATTGAACTGTGGTGCCAAAGCGGTTTATATTATTGCGACACATGGTGTATTCAGCAACGGTTCACTGGAGGCTCTTAATGAGTGCACATATATTGACCACATAGTTGTCACAAATACTTATCCAATCCCGCAAGAGACCAGAGATAACAGCCCCAAGCTGACTGTCATAGATATCTCGCCTATTTTTGCGGAATGCATTAGAAGAAACCATCATGGAGAAAGCATTTCAGCTTTATTTGAACAGCTTGTTACTCTATAGAGCTTATTCGATTTTATACTTTTATGTGGCATGCTGTAGTTTAATGCTAGGTAAATAAAAGAAAGAAGAATCGTTTTATGATAAGTTCTCGTTCGAATTGTCGGGTGAAATATTGACAGGTATAAATTTCTTAGGCATGGACACTCTGGTAAACTTCGATCGCAACTTCGATATCACAATATCAGAATCTAAATGACGCGTGAACGATCGTCGTGGAATGCATGAAATGCAGTGCTTAGAATCAAGCTGCACATCTAGGGGCGACTGACTATTACAGCCAGGAGAAATTGTAATTCTAATCGAGCATTTCTTCTCATCGCCCTCCTTCTCTTGTGACTCGTATAGTTCAAAGGAAATCTGAGTTAAATAGTCTAGTTCAGCCAGAGCATTCCTTGCCAACTTTGTCGGAACCTGTGACTCGTAGATTACATTGAGCAGGGTGTATATATGTGACTCCTTCGTAAAATAAACGACACTAGCACCCGTCTCAGAGTTCTTGATGCGCTCAATATCACTAAGAATTTGCTTCACAAGAGGCATACTCGTCAACAGTCCAATATCAAGCTTCTCCTGGTCCTCAATTCCGTATTCCTGCGGACAGATAAAATCAAACAAAATCTTTGACAGGCGGTATAGCTCGCGTAAATGGCAATATTCAGGCTTGTCAAAGGGCCCAGCCTTTTCATTATTCTTTATTGCCGAAGAGGAAGAGGAAGACGTGGGAGTATGTGTTCCAAAGTATGTTCCAGAATGGATAACATATTGTGAGGGTTCCATTGCAGCTACATTGGAATTGGGCTCAAAGACCTTCTCAAGGAATTGCCTGTTATGGAGAGCATCGTACTTCATGGTATCGTAGAGCTCAGAAATCTTGGAAGGATCAACCTTATCGACTGATTCGTACTCGGCAAAAAGCTTGTCCCATCTCTCCTTGAACAAAACAGGGTCCTCATTGCAGCACCACCGAGACTGGAATGTATTTACATCCTTATGGGCACAGTTGTACTCCAGAGTCCTCTTGTGATAGTTCATGAGTTCCACAACCCTTCCAAGTACCACAAAAGGCTCAGGGATCTTTTCTGGCCAGGTGAACTGAGAAGGCGGGTCAACGCCCTTTCGAAGCATTGGCTTCAGCTTCTTTTTGACCTGATCCATCAAATCCTTGGCCGCATTGCTATCATCAAGTAAATCCTTCCGAATCTGAAGATAGTCTTCAGCCAAATCCTCCGCATCGAGAAAAGCATTCGCAAAGATCCTGGCAGAAGCAATAACTCTGCGCTCCGAACTAGTATAAAACTGAACGTCTTCCAGCGCGCTTCGGTTGAGTAGCATCGTGTCTTTACGCATCTGCTCACCAAGATCAAGCGCCTGGTACCTTGCAGAGTGGGTGGGTTCACCACCCCACTTGATAATAAGTTGGACTTTCTCCAGCTCGCCAGTTTCATCACCATCAGCATTCTTTTTAAGAACAGGCTTTAGCTGGACCTTTGTGCCAGGGAGCTCCATCTTTTTTTCCAATGCAATCTTCAGCTGTTTCAATTTGGCAGGGTCTTCCGCATTTTCAGCAAGTGCTTGGTTAGTCGCAGTCAAGACTTGCAAAAGATGGTCTTTATTCCGGATAATGACCTCGATCTTGTGTCCTTGGAGCAGATCTGTAAATAAATGAGACTTGAATGAAAATTTGAATTTTTGCTTTGGTGTTCTATCTGCATGGCGGATTACAGTGACAGTACCCTTGAACATCCATTTCTGCTGCTTTTCCTCCGGAGGATTGACAGTTTGAGGACGGCCGTTGCTCCGCTTCTCCAGGTCTTTCTTAGCTTGGATGAACAAGTGGCGCAAGATACGAGAGCAATTGTCGTAGTAGTCCTTATTGTCCTTGACGAACGAAAAGCCATTAACATCAATTACAAAGCTCTTGCCATGTACCCGAAGAAGATCGAATCCACAGATGGTCTGTTCAAAAGCCATTGAAATATTTGAAGCCATTTTACGCTCTTCTTCAGTCAGATTCGTCACAAAGCGTAGCTCTTTGCCATAGGTGTTCCTTCTAACAATACCGTCAACCACGGGGGACTTCCGAGTCTCTGCATGGCAATAGTCCTTTCCAACAGTATACGCCTTGACATCCTCGAAATTATCAGTGTCCATGAATTTCTCGTATATATAGCTACCTTTGGTACGAGGAGTCGTGAGGTCTGGATCATACTCGGACGACTTGTTACCAACTTTTCGAAATAACCTGCGACCACCACCACCGGTGCTCTTAGCATAGTAGACAAAAACGTTGTGGTCTTCGCCATCAACGGGTTTCTCAACAAACGGCTTCGTCAATGTGCGGCCGTTACTCAAGCGAAGCGTGTCTTCATCTACCATCTCAAATTGCAGTTCGGGCTCGGGCTGCAAGTCGACGCCATGCTGCTTCAGCTTGGCACGAACTTTGTCATCGACGCGAGGCCCGCCATCCCGAGAGATCACAAGTCTTTGCGGGGTCGCTACATTGCAGGCATCCAGCAACTGGAGCACCAAGCGTCTATCCCAGAGTATCTTCTGCAGCTGCAAGTCATTAACCAGAAACGGTTTTCGAAGCTCTGCATACTCAATGGCCTTCTGCAGAGGAAACCCCGACGAAAAAAAGCATATCAGATAGTCGCACGTGGGCCAATTCTCGATAGCTTCATCCAGAATCACTTTATCACCAAAAATAACTGTCTCAAACTCGCCGTGCTCAATAAGCTTGTTGAGAATCTGTCTACAGGGCTTTGATCTGGCCTTGGCATCCATCGCACATACGCCAATTTTGCCGACCTTTGGTACTGACGACATGTGTTCCGACGTTCTGCTTGACGACGAAGGACTTCGGAAGCTTCTTCTCTTTATTGCAGTAGCCATGGATCTGGATCCACCAGCATTCCCATTATTGCCCGACTCGGTCTGCGCATCTATGCTGTCTATTCGCGTGACGGTCTCCATATCACTCAGGTCGATTGCCGAGTCTGAAAGTGCAGCGTCTGAGTCCAACTCCATCATCAATATATATACGCCCGGGTGTGTGGGTGCTGGTGCGTCTTGCAGATAACGAAAAATTAAAAAACCATCTGTGGTGTTCTGTGCTCGTGTGCCTGTGCCACTCGCCAGACCTAATTCTCCCACATGCCCTGGCAGGCGTTTGGTAGGTGTGAAAAAGCAAACCCTGAAAAATTTCGGCCGCTCAACATAACGAAAATCATATTGAGATCAGTTATATATGCCTTCTGTAACAGATCAGGATAGCTCTGCAATCAAGAAGCGCAGGGTTGGCGGTCTTCGCGATGGGCTGAACAGAGCTGCTGCTAGTCGGCCTTACAGTTCTCGCATATTTTCTCCTTTCAGAGTATGATCCTTTTCATCGATTTGAGCGTTCTAGACGAACTAACTAACCATTGCATTACTAGACGGTAGGATTGGTGACAGACAAGACGCCTTTCGCAGTTACGTCTCTAGGTCAGTCTTTCGTGATCACTACAGTTGTGGATAAATCGTTCCATATCTACGACGCCTCCAATCTGCATCTGTTGTTTGTGTCTTCGCCCGAAGCGCCTAGTCAGATCAACTGCGTCTACTCGAGATTTCATTATGTGTACGCGGCATGGGATCGGTGTATAGGGATTCACAAGCGGGGTCGGTTGGAGCATATCGTTGCGTTGAATGAGGACCCGGCCGATTCGACGCCTGTGCAGAACGTTCTCCTATTTGGTGAATATTTGTGCGCCTCGACAGCTGGTGCTTTCCATGTGTTCAAATCGAATCCCAAAGTACCAACCGAGGTGGAATTCTATACCAGCTTCAGGATACCCAAAAGCTTGGGCTCTGTTGTTCGGCTGTGCCATCTGCCGACCTATTTGAACAAAGTACTGGTTGTCACGGAACGGTCTGTGCTTTTATATAACGTCCGGTCCGGAAAGCTCTTGCATACTTCGGACGAGTTTTCGTCATCTCAAATCACGTCTGTAGAGGTATCTCCTGTGCTGGATATTGTGGCTCTGGCCACAAGTGCTGGCGATATACATATCTATAACGTGCGCCAGGCCCAAGTTCTCTTCTCATTGTCTCTGGATGACAGGATCTCTGCATTATCGTTCCGTACAGACGGAACAGCCCATCTGGCTGTGGGTACTTCAGCAGGTGATATATTCATTTACGACTTGAATTCCAGACGTCGGGTGCATTCAGTGCGAAATGCCCACCGAGAATCTTCCGGTGGTGTCTCACGGGTGCATTTTCTTAATGGACAGCCCATCATGGTCTCGAGCGGTGGCGACAATCTAATCCAAGAATTTGTATTTGATCCTGCCATTACTACGACCACTACTGTTAGCGCAGTTACGTCGCCGCCCAGAGTTCTGCGTTCTCGCGGTGGCCACTCTCTACCACCGACAAGTATTGAGTTTGCTGACGAAGAGTCACACTTTATTCTGTCTGCAGCACAGGACTGTGCTCTATGGAGTTTTTCTCTTCGCAAGGATAGTCAGAGCCATGAATTTTCTCAAAGGACTTCTGCGACGGTCAATGGCAAACGTGCATCGAAACTGGCAGGGAAGAATACGATGTCTCTGGTTGAGCGCTTCAGTGAGATTACTGCACTGGCCTATCAGCAAGGAAAACAAGGACGTTGGGACAACATTGTTACTGCTCACAAAAACTTGGACTATGCGCGTACTTGGTCTGGTAGTAAGGGCATTGTTGGGAAATTCCAACTGCATACTGCGGATGGTGGTCTTGTTAAGAGCGTTGCTATTACTCAGTGCGGGAATTTTGCGGTCATCGGGTCTTCCAAGGGCGGTATTTCATTGTATAACTTGCAGAGTGGTATTATTAGACGTAAGATCTTGGCATCTGCAAGTGCGAAGGCCGTTACGGGTCTAGTTGTAGATGCACTGAATAGTGTGATCATTAGTTGCTCGCTGGATGGGTATGTGCGTTTCCATGATTTCCACACTGGAAAACTTATACAAAAGATTGATCTGGAAGCTTCTGCGCTGGAGTTGAAACTTCATCGAAGCTCAAATTTACTCGCTCTATCTGTTGATAATATGTGCATAACTGTCATTGACATAGAAACTAAAAAGGTCGTACGAGAGTTGTGGGGCCATTCGAACCGGATCACAACTATTGACTTCAGCCCAGATGGGCGATGGATCATGTCTGCTGCGCTCGATAGTACTATCCGTACCTGGGATCTCCCTACCGGTGGCTGTATCGATGCTGTTCGTGTGGATAGTGTTGTGACTTGTTTGAGAGTCAGTCCTAACGGGGATTGGCTGGCAACAACCCACGTTCAGGGATCTGGAATTCAGCTGTGGACCCAAAGGTCACAGTTTCACCAGATCTCTACTCGTCATATCTCCGAAGATGAGATCGCTTCGGTCATCATGCCTAGCAGCTCTGGCGAAGGTGGGGTAAACGTACTTGAAGGAGCGTTTGATGGTGAGATGTCGGATGAAGGCGAAGACGATCCTTTAATAGGGTTCAAGTCTCAAGATCAGCTCAGTGAAGAGCTTGTCACTCTTAGTCTGCTGCCAAAGAGTAAATTTAACACTTTGGTGCATTTAGAAGCAATCAGAATGAGAAATAAGCCAAAAGAAGCTCCAAAGGCTCCTGAAAAGGCTCCCTTCTTCCTCACACCTGGAGCTCGTGACGAAGAAAGTAGAACAACCGTAAACAACAATGGTGATCCAACTGGCTTAAAGCCCAAATTTGGGTCTATTACAACGTCCGAGTCTGATTTTACGCGCTACCTCCGAGAGAAGGATTTCGACAAATTCATTGCCTATCTTAAAAGTCTGTCGCCTGCTGCAACTGATTTGGAAATTCGATCCCTCGACACGCTAGATCCTCTGGACGAGTTTATCTCGTTTATTAATTCCCTCACTTACCAGTTTAGTAAGAAAAAAGACTACGAGCTAGTTCAAGCTTGGATGGCAATGCTGCTACGAGTACATGGTGATGTGATTCTGGAACACCGTCAAAATAATGAGGCTTTGGCAGATGCACTAATTGCGTGGGAGTCATTGCAGGCAGGGGCTGAGAAACTGGACAGTCTAATTAAGTACTGTTCGGGTGTTATCAATTATCTGAGAACTGCTTAGTTAATTAAGTTGTATATATTAATGCATTGTTTTTCTGAAGAAAATTGTCTCAGTTTTTAAAATTGCTTCTCCTTCTGCCGGTATACCTTTAGTGTAAGTGGTTTCCGGTCATTAGTCTGCTTTTCAACCAGGCGCATGTATTCGGAAGTGCAACCGTAATGGACCGCAGCACCATCTGGGAATACTGATATTACACTGTTTCCTAGTCGCTTCCTACAGACGTTACAAGTCCGCAAGACAGTGATAACTGTATGCTTCTGGCCCAGTTCCAGATGTTCTTCTGTCGTTTTAACATGATCTACACTAAGAAGGGCTGTCGTGAGGCCTCCAATGTTGACTTGGGTTGTCAGCGATCGTATATGCGAATCCAGAAATCTGCTGATATTACTGAGCTTCATATCGCTTGGTAGTGATGATATCACCTCTTTCGCAGACATCCTTGAGCCTTGCGATCGCAGCAGATCCAGTACACAGGCCTCTCTAGGTGTTTTATCCCACGATGTAAGATATAAAGATAAGAGAGTATGCAGGCTCTTGATGCCTTCTTCTGGATTGGAAATGTACAAATCAGAGCAGTAGGCACGAGCCAGAACTGGATCTTCCATTTCGAATGCATATATCTTTAACGCTTTTCTATGCTCCATTAGCTTTCCATGCAAAATAGCACTTAATTCCAAAAATCGATCGTCTCCTGTTCCGAGCTCCTCTAATAAATAACCTGGTCTATAATATGATGGTGACGTCAAAAGAAATTCTTTGAATTTCTGAATCAGTTCTTTACTCCTTTCACTATCGCGCGATGACCCTGAGATGGCCCTTGAGTACCAACGTCCAAGTGCATTGTGGGCCCATGTACTGGTGTCTCTTAGTTCCCCTACAACATACTCCAGGTATTTCAGACAGAACTCTGTCGACACAGGTACTTTCCGTAAGTACTCAAATACTGCCCTACTGCTCAGGGTATGAGACTCGGTTGAATCTTCCATAAATAGTTCTTCACCAAATTTTTCATCGACACTAAGGGGCCAGCTAGCAGTTTCAAATATCAGTTCCATGTTCTCACAGCCCAATCTCTGTAGATACCGCACCGTGGGTTCGGGACCCTGCAGCTGAGTTAAGGTATCCTTATCGTCAGCCAGCTGACGCATCAGTCTAAGGGCTTCTCGGTGAAGCTCTTTTCCATAATAGAAATCAATCAGTTCACGCCACTTGCCGACCTCTTTCAATTGAGTCTCAACTACCTCTGGATCACAATGGTTATGGATTCGTACTAGAGCACCCACAAGTGACGGATTTGTTTGGAGGTAGCACTTAAACAGAGTGGTGTCGACAAGGACGGCCGCAGCAGGCAGATCACCATAAATGGCCTCTGAGAGATCTACACCATGGTACTGTATTTTATCTTTAGTGCTCCTTAAAGTAGCGATCTTGCGTCGAGTATCTGCAAGGTAAGGCTGTAATGCTCGAGCTGCTTGAGCAAGCAGTTCCCCTTCTAGTACAGTATCAGTATTAGTACCTAGAGGCACTGGGTATTCATCAATTACTAGTCCTGGTGGTGCAGATACATCAGAGAACAACTGAAGAGCCTCACTAAACCGGTGTTGCTTAAACAGTTCTGTGGCGTTCAGTATCTGGAGATCCCGCAGCATGTGCTGCTTATCGTCGATGAGAACAGGCTCGATTTGGTTCAGGACGGAAATTGCTTCTTCCAGCATTCCCTCTGAAACTAGCGACTCGATCTGCTTTTTGTATCCATTCTGAAACAAACGGAACACTCTGGAGGCGGTTGCCACGTAAAGCCACTTACCCTCATTCATGGTGCGGAGATCTGGAATATCATGCTTCTGGATCAGAGTCATCGTTTCTGGGTTTCTTATTTCAACCTTATTCGGAAGAATACATATCAGGTAGGGGTAGCTGTATCCTAGTACTAGCGGCGGTGCAGCAAATTCGGGAAGGTTCGCGTCCTCTAGGACTCGACCATCAGAGTCGATACATTGGCACGCTGTATCCTGCACCAGCAAGTACTTATTTTCTCCGGCAGGAACTGATAATGGGTTGGGTTGGCGGCCTCCAATGCCAATGTAGCTGTACGCAGCGAATGTCCCCTGGTTTGCTGAAGAAAGTCCTCCGGGAATGACTGAGGTTGAGATCTCTAATTTGCGTAGATCTACGATATCATAAGAAGAGCCCATCCCACATATCACTTTATTTCCTCTCATGAACGTAACAGTTTTGATTCGGTCCGGTAAATTGACCTGACTCTGGCCATAATACTGCGAATCTCGCCATTCGTAGGCAATTAGCTTTCTACGGCATGCAACGACCAGCTGAGATACTACAATCGATCCGGCTTCCTCCGCGTTATCCTGGACTCCCTCTCGAATTGCAAAGGTCGTCGCGCCCTTGGTAATATCAAGGCTATCCTGTGCAGCAAGTGTGTCAAGGTCGTGGAGTCGGACTTTTCCGTCTGTCAATACCACCAAGACGCCAGCCTGCTTCAGCACTCCCAGTTTCTCGATTGGTCGCCGCGATATATCGCTATAGGAGGCAAAGAGCTTGGCTTCCGTCTCTGGCTGCGTGGGTGCTGAGATGCTGAATGCCTGGATCGCCCCGCTATCAAGCCCGAGCAGGAGCCTGTCACCATAGGCATGGATGCATTCTATTTTCACAGTGCTACCACTGCCTAGCGCGACTAGGGATTTTGGTGTATAAGCATTCACCATTCAGCAAGCCGATGAATGCCACTTCCTTCCTGCCTTTGAGCTGTATTATATATGTATGTATAGTGTTTGTTGCGACTGGTTGCCAGACCACGAATTACTCGTCAAACTCGATTCATCGTCGTTATCATTGGAACGTGATTACAGGGAAAACATACGAATTGTGACGATAAACTCGATGTACAAGCACTAAACTAAGGACAAGAAGATCCGCTTAGTTATAACTTATAGGTTACCTCGTAGAAAAGGATGGTGACGACCTCTCGAAGATGTGCCGTAACCTGACCCCCACAAAGCATAATGAAGACCTAGAGCCCTGGAGATCTTGAGTGTTCCTCATCTATCGTTCATTTCTATTAGCGTTTTTCTTGGTTTATGTTATTAGATATTTTACATAAAGACAATATTGTATCGATGTCTTAACCTGAGTTATCTCGTTATGCGGCTGTCATCATCTATGCAGGACCGTTTGCCAATCATTGATCAATTGATGATCCTATTGCCTATAACTCGCACTATGAGTGTGCTCTGGATTGCGAAAACTCAGAAACTTGGAGCGAGCATGATTCGATAAACGACGCTTAAAAAAATATAGACCCAATTATTTTGGAGTTCATCAGAAGCAAACCAAGGCCAAACTAGACTGTCACCGTGTGGTAATATGTGCTAATAGCTACGCTAATTAATCAGTTCTCATGGCCGCTCGAATACGATCTAGGCAGTTCTTCTTTGCCTTCTGTTGCTGTTTCATCTACAATGGGATTTGATGGCCCGTTTATTCTCTCTTAAGACATACTGTGCCGGAGACGGAAGGTGCCTGGAGCAGAAGCAGGACGTGCGGGTGGGCCCCACTGTAAGTTGCATTTGGCGCTTAGCGAAACTACTAGCGCTGGGACACATCTCCTCCCCATATGCTATGAAAGAGACCAGTGCTGCGAAGCTTGTCAAGGAGTCCTGGATAGGTCAGGCAGGACGAAATGAGAACGCAGGTACAGCTATAAGCGAGTTGCTAAAGTTTATCTAAAGATCCTAATGTAGTTGTAACTAGCCTCTGCCGCGTCGGTATTCGCAAAGGAGCTCAGCCAAGCTCCAGAGGTTATCGAACAGCCTCTCAAAGAAAAGATAACGGCAGTCCACGAAAACAAGCGACATATCGAGGTCCAAGGAGCAAAGTTGCGAGATGCTACTCAGAAGCTAACCAAGCACACGAAACAATGGAAGTCCTTGCAGTCGACAGCCGAGACGAAGATCAAAGAAGCTGGCGATGTCCAGAACTGGGCCGAGCTCATAGATCGAGACATACGGATATTAGAACGAACGGTGCGACTTCGGCAACAAAACACTGGCTAAACAATATAATATATTAAATGAATTAAAGAAAACGCAGCACAAAACACTAACAAACTCTGGCAATCTCATAAATAATCTCATTAGAAGTATCTTCTTCTTTCGTCCTCCCCAACCCCCATCCATCCATGCAAGCATTCTTCTTGCGTCTCTTTCAGTTAATGGCCTGCGCGGCAAGCTGCTCAGCAGTTGGCCATGTGCCATCCGCAACCCATCCCGCCTTAATTATCTTCACTGCATCGGCGAGGTTCATGGGCTGCTTGAGCACGCGGCCTTCTTTGACTATCGCTCTGTACACCTTTGGGTAGCTCGACTCTGGAATATGCTTGACGGTACTTTCAGAACGCACTATGCTCTCTGATCCCCTGGTCCACTCTTTCCGGCGTCTTTTCCACTCTTTATAGCCGGGGTTTGTGAGCTCCTGCTCCTCCTCAACCTCCTCTATTTCGTCTTTGTACTTGGTTGAACTTCGATCCCCCTCGCTGACTGCAGTGCCAGCGGGAGATATGCTGATCTGCTTCACGAGCCCTTGGACCTCCTCGGCGGCCAGTGGAGCTCTCTCGCTTGTGCCGGCAGCAGAACCATCCATCTGATCCATGGTAATGTCCTCCTCTGGCTCCTCCTTTCCTGCCTCAAGCTTCTCGACTGACAGCAAAATTTCGCCTGCTTCTTCGTTCCGCGCACCCAGCTGGTAGAGATCAAGCACTGGGGTTGGCCCATTCGAACTGGAGGGTAAAAGGAGATCCTCGACCATAGTGCCGAGACTAGTTGTGGAAGAGTCAGATAAGCCTCGACGAAACCTAAATGACGCCCTTCTCCACCGTCTGCTGCTCTGCGAGCTAGTCGAAGCGCCGCCCCGGAAAGGCAGAAAGAGCTGCTTCAGCAGTCGCACGAGTTTGCGGGTTCCAACGAGACAGAAATCGCTCGACCTAGATTCCTCCAGCGTGGTCAGCGCCTGATCTTCTTTGGTTAGTTCAGGCTTGAGGGGCCCCGGAGCGTCGTTACCTGAAAGTGTGACTCCCACTACACCGGCCATAACGTTAGGGGGTGCTTGTGAATATGGGGATCACAGAATACTGGAAAAGGGAAAGGAAGCACACTTTAACGAGGGGATTTGGGTCCCATGAAGAGCTCACAAGGGCACGTTTGGCGCTGCTTCGCACTGCGCAAACTGCACACTTCCTGATCTGGTATTGCTGCTGTCGATCGCTGCAATCTCAACATGGGTGGGTTGATACGAAGGAACATAGCAATAGGCATATATAATAAATTAGTTAGTACTGGGGTCCACGGAATATATGTATATATCCGTTTGTTGTTATATTTTTACACTTTGACAGGCGCGGCGCCGCTATTTTCTGAACCAACGGACGAAGATGACTTGGCCTTGGACAGAATCAGCCGTGCTTGGGCTGCGTTGAACTTAAACTCAGGATAGTCGCTTAGACTGGACTCTCGCATGAGCATCCAGTCTGTAATGCGCTGCTTTTTAAGCGATGGGATATCTTCTGCTAGACCTCTTCGCACAAATCTGATCTGCTGCACCTTGAAGCTTACTCCGTCGTGAAGGGTCAACCAGGACCGCGAGTTGACTCCATTTCGATACGATCCGGCGTACTTCACCAATTTTGGCAGGATCAGTATGGTGGCAATACAGTCTCCCACTTGTTCGTTTGATTCTTCAGGCTGACTTCTTTTTTTGGCTTCTTCGCCGCCGCAGCCGCCGTCTTCGTTTTTTGCATCCGCTTTGGGCTCCCTGCTGCTGTCCTCATTTTGGTTCCTTTTATCTGCTGCCTCCTTGGCATCTGTCTTCTTTTCTTCCTGCTCTTCAACCGCTGGCTTTTCGTCCGTTGGTGAGGCACCGCTCGGGTCCTGCTTCTTCGTCTCACCGTCAGCCGCTGCCACCGGTAGAGCAGCCTGCCCGGAGCTTTCGTCATCGTTAGGTTTACACTCCAGTAATGTTTTTTTAGTTATGTCCTGTTCCTCACCAGTAATGATATCCTCATCGTACTTTAAATGTCCTGTATGGTACAGAACCGCCACTATATCGCTATCGTCCGTATACACGTCAGTGCCCCATAAACTGCGTTTGATCACCGCATCGTTCTGATCCACAGCAATATATCGTCGTGGGATCCGGATATCCAGCAGAGAATTCTCTTTGCCCTCAAGGCGAGGAAGCAGAATTGAATCTCGCTCAGACGGGTAGTATACTACGCTTCCAAGATGCATTCGAGGGAAGTACTCTGCCGCTGCTTCCAGCACGTCCGAGTTATCCACAATCACCTCCACGTGTTTTGTTGCCGGTGGCTCTGCCTCGTTCTCTCTCGCACTGCTACTAGTGCTATAGTCGTAGCTTTCACCTCCCGACTGCGTTCTGTGGTGATGATGATGGTGATGGTGATGAGGTCTGCTTGTGTTGTTGGCAGCAGCAGCAGTAGTAGTATGATGGTGATGGTGATGGTGATGATGCGCCACTTGTGAGGATGGCTGCTGTTGTTTTTCATCGGCTACAGCAGTCGAGGAACCTGTACCTGTTGCATATGCCTGCTGCTGATCATAATCTGATGACTTCTTCAGTCTAGCCATTGCATCCTCAGCACGCAATGGAGGGGAATCTGTTCCCAGGTTCTGTCGCCTCCGATCCATCGCCGGGTCGAACTGCACTGGAGGCAGAGAGAATGTAGGCATACCGCCATTGCTACTATACTGAGATATGAACGCCGAAGGTCTCGGTTCTTCCTCTCCTGCGGTAGCCTCGTTCGATGAAGGTGTCGGGCCACCTCCAAAGGACGACGGCCTTGGTAAATGAGGTGCACCAGGCGGGGACTGTGACAAGTGTACTGGATGAGGTAATTCACCAATTGACGGTATAGTAGCAATAGTGCCTGCTCTATTTATGCTTTCAGCATTTCCATGTTTATCGCCGACTGATATCGCCGACACAACGGGAGCTGCAATCCGTGATGCTTCAGAGGACGTACCACCTAGCATTGAGGAAATTGACATGCTGCCACTGCTGTTTTGCCGTGGCCTGTTATCTGCATCAGGCTGAGGTCCAGGCTCGCTCATTCTCGCCCTGATAAATATGTAGCTGTGTTTTTGCCTCTAACTCGTAAATGGTTAGGCTGGGTGTTTTCTCCCTTCGGCTAAAGCGACATCATTACGACCGCTGGGACAAATATGCCATATATAGCTCTGCTCTGTTGCTTTTCTGCTCACCCACCATTGATAAGTATTAAGTAGGTGGCATTAAACATTTATAACAAATTAACTTGAATAAAATAATAAAATAATAAAAATATATATATAATAGTCAAACCTATATAGCATCGTTGTTGTTATCATCACCATCATTAATCGTAGTTGTATCAAGCATAGGCGAATCGAATGCAAGATCCGTGAACTCCTTATCAAAATCAATATTCAGGTTATTATCATTTTCATCTTCGTCCGGAGGCGGTGGGGTATGATCTGAATCTTCTTGATGATTTAGCATGGACTCCTGGCTCTGAAGTATTGTTGCAGGACGCGGTGCGTCCTGCTCCTGCCGATGCTGCTGTGGCTCCATGGATGATATCTCTTGAGCTGTTGAGCTCAAGTCCTCTTCTAAAGAAGGCGGCAGCATGGATGTGTTTGCAGTTGCATCTTCTTCTTCTTCTTCTTCTTCAGACGACGGTGGGCGGGTGGCAGTTGTCGATACAGAGAGATCACTTTTGCTTTCTTCATCTCCAGCTTGAGCGGCGGCTCCAGTTGAAGTTGCAGAGGTATTAGGTACAGCACCTGGAACAAGACTGTTAAGCTTATCGCTCAAAGCAGCTTCTAGGCGATTCGCATCATCATAGACAAATGAACCCTCCTCATTATAAGTCCGAGCATTGTCAAACATTAGCTTGAAATCGGCTACAAACTCTCCCAGCCGTTGATAGGTGTTATTGTTAATACGCTTAAGGATTAAATCGCAAGCAATTGGAAACTTTATCAATAAATAATAATCCGGATACATGCGTTTCGATGGCAACTCCAAAAACAAATCAATCCTTCCCCTCCCAGTGGCTTCATCTTGTACCTGCATAAGATGGTTATAGAGAAGCTGCATCGTGCTAGTAAGCTCTATACGCTCGCTCATCGAAAGAGTCTCCTTAACCTTGGGTGGTCTTCCTTTAGCCTTCTTGCGAGGCGGAATCGGATTAGATGCATCCAAACTCATAACCCCTACACCAACAGGCGTGGCAGAAGTGGAAATCGGCGTATTGCCTGAGTCATCCTCACCAGTACCTGCCCGAATCTTCCGTGCAAATGTCTCAGCTCGTTTCCGCTTTAGATTCTTTGGTGTACTTGGAGTTCCTGGAGACGCAGTACTTTCAGGCGAATCACTGCCTGCTTCTTCTCTCTTCAGCTGCTTGGTCTTTCGCTTAGTCGCTCGAGCTCGTTTCCGTGCAATCGCGTCTTCGATAGTATCGTCGTCGTTATCCACAGCCTCAAGCCACTGCTCCTCTGTCAGACCATCATCATAATGCATAACATGCCTTTCTCGCGCCCCTCGACCATATATTTCAGACCGATTAAGACTTTCCTCCTGAAGGTGTGCAACTATATCTTGCTGATACACTTCAGGAAGTTCGTCTTCAGTCAATAATCGAGATCTTGCATACTGGTCATTAGAAATCCGCTCCCGGTCATAGATTTTAAACTGGACCCTTTCTTCATCAGATCGAGCCAGGATCTCATTCAGCTCTTCATCATCGAGTTCATCATCATCCTCATCCTTGCCACCACTACGCCCAGCATCCTCTGCCTCCAATAGAGACCTCAAGAATGCCTCCTGTTCTTCCGCAGTAGACTTATTATCAAACTTTCCCGCTTGAATCACTTTACTGTCGATATCCAGCTTCTGGTGAGCACGCTCAAGAATGTTTTCCTCAATCGAATTTTCTGTGATCAATCTTAAAATACGAACCTCTCGGGTCTGACCAATTCTGTGTGCACGATCCTGTGCCTGCAGATCTTGATGAGGATTCCAATCAGTGTCGTAAATGATAACCGTATCTGCAGTTTGTAGATTAAGACCAAGACCACCAGCACGTGTACTAAGAAGGAATGCAAAATAAGGTGAATTAGGCGCATTAAACAGCTTTAGTAGCTCGCTTCGATCTTCCGATTTAGTCCCACCGTCCAATCTCAAATATTGCATTCCACGATACCGCAGGAAATCTTCCATTATATCCATGATTTGGGTCATTTGGAAGAAAATTAGCACTCTATGGCCCGTGAGCTTGAATTTCGGCAAAATTCTATCCAAAAGCTCAAATTTGCCTGCTGCACGCCACAGATCGTCGCCAGTCTGCTTGTCCGGATTCACCAGACTCTCAACTTCCTCGAATACGTAAGGGTGATTGCAAATCTTTCTCAACTGCATAATCTGGTTGTTCAGACCTTTCAGGCCACTGCTAGAGGCCCCATGGGCGTTCTCGCCCAGAAAAATTACTCGATGCTTTAACATCTGCTGATAGAGCTTAGTCTGAAGTGAGCTCATCTTGCACTTGATAACTTTCTCGACCTTATCTGGGAGATCTTTTTCAACATCTTTCTTCAACCTTCGGAGCAAAAATGGTCGCAAGACTTTGTGTAGACGTCTAATAATCAGCAATGTCTCTTCTTCACTTAGATCCATACGATCCTGGCCTCCAGCGCTGGCAAACGGAGTGTTGAACCATTCATCAAACGATTTAACAGAGTTGAAAATTTTTGGAAGTACAAAATTGAGCAGCGCCCATAGTTCAGGCAGATTGTTTTGCAGTGGAGTACCAGTCAAAATCAGCCTGTACTTTGAACTGTAATACTGAGTCAGAGTATAAGACAATTTGGATTGAGAGTTCTTCATTCGGTGACCCTCATCGATGATCATATGAACCCACTTTATTCGACTCAGAATAGACCTATCCTTGATAATGTACTCATAAGTAGTCAGCAAGACTTGAAAATCTCCAGAACGGATTGTTGCCTGCTGAGTCTTTCGCTGTAGAGGCGGCCCCTTGTAAACGACTTTCTTGACACTTGGTGCCCACTTTTCAAACTCCATATTCCAGTTTGTCAAGGTTGACAATGGAACAATCACCAGATAAGGGCCACGAACCTTTTTAATTTCAATCAAATAAGTAATTAGAGAAATTGACTGGATAGTTTTTCCAAGACCCATCTCATCGGCCAGAATACCATTTAGATTATTATTATACAGAGAGACCATCCACTGGAGACCTTTAATTTGATACTCTTTGAGAGAGCCACCCACCAGTATAGATGGCTGCTTAGTGACATCTTCCTGGACCTTGTGAGCAACTGCATAGTAGTCAATCTTCTCACCATCCTCTTCTTCATCTGCATCACCACCAGTCTCACCCTCAGCAATATTACTAAAAGAACTCGCGACACCACGACTTTCTGCCTGTTGAGTCTTAACAGCCTGCGCCAGAGAGTCCAGAAATGTGTTTGTCTGTCTAAGCAAATGCGTAATTCTAGTATCCTTAGTCTGATCCAGCAGTTTAATATACGCTTCTTCATCATTAGCCTTAAGTGCTTGCAGACGTTGCTTAGCTGTCCGTTCCAGCCTCTTCTGCTCCTCCTTCTCGATAAAGCTGTGATACTGGACAACAGCCTTGCCAATTTTGGTCTGGCGGGACCGTCGCACTCGGCAATTTGCCTGGGTCTCATTGGCATGTTTGCAAACATCATTCAGATAATCTAACTTCTTTTGATTTTCCCGTCGCTGCCTCTCTAACCGTTGAAGGTTATTAAACTGTTCAGTCGCATTTGCCTCTTGAATAGACAGCTTTTTTATTCTAGAATACATGAGCCGATTGCCATCATCCATCCCGACAGAATTGAAATAAAGCACTGAGGCCAACAAATCACCCTTTAGTGCTTTACTGAAATCCATTAACTCAAGGCTCTTCAACTCTATGCGTTCCTTTATAGATAAATCTGATGATTTCGAAGACAAGTATGATATTCGGTCGTCGATTCCCTTTCGAATTTGACGTTCTCGTTCCATCTTCATTGCTTGGACATCGAGTCCTATTGGCATGAGACTGGGCACATAAGGCACCAATGCTAAATCTGTATTTGCAGCTTTGGTTGGGTCAGTCGAGTCCAGGTATTCTTCAAATGCAATTGACTCAGGCAGATACTTTTCTTTGGGGTCGATGTATCCAGTCACGCCAAGTCTCTGTGCAACACTAACTTCGGGAACCTGAGGGGCCGATAGTCGCTTTGACATGCTTGAAGAGGTAGATGATGCAGGACTTTCTATAGTACGACTTGGTGAATTCTTGGATGATATATTTGCGCCAGGAGATTGAATCTTCTGCTGCTGATGCTGCTGCTGCTGCTGCTGTTGTTGTTGTTGTTGTTGTTGTTGTTGTTGAAGCAATTTTTGAGACTCTGGAGAAGGGGTAGTTAGGCTAGCAGCCACAGACTGTCGTTGCTGCTGCTGTTGTTGTTGATGTAACCTTGCCTGAGGTGATATCTGCTGTGATTGCCGATTAAACAGTACGGCATGAACACTTGAGGGCATTGGCAAGTTTTTCGATAGAGCTTTGAATGCGACCATTTGATTTCGCAGCATGTTTAGCTGATCGGGTGTAAATGGAGAATTTGCCAGTGCACCCGCATATGGCGACGAGCCCGCCGGACCAGTTGATGTCGGCGATGCATTAGAGGTATTATTATTACTATTAACACCATTGTTCGCCATAGTAGGAGGAGCAGCCTGAAACTGGGGGCTTGTATTCCGCGCAGGAGCATTACCAACACCAGACCCAGCGTTAGGTATACTTCCATTCGGCGAGAAGCTTCTCATCGACTGCTGTTGCTGCTGTTGCTGTTGTTGTTGCTGCTGCTGCTGCTGCTGCTGCTGCTGCTGTTGCATAGGCATCATCATCTGGCCCGAGGCCTGAGGACTCCCCATAGATGGCTGCGGCGCCGGCTGCTGCTGCTGCTGCTGCTGCTGTTGTTGTTGGAGTTTCTGACGATACAGCTCCTGCTGCTTCGAGAACGTCCTCAGAACCTTTGATATTTCAACAAACTCCGGGTTCGCAGTAGCGGCTTCTCCAAGCTGATTCTTCATGGTCTGCCATCGCTAAATCCCACCATATATTAGTACACACGCAAGCACTAAGAGCTTATCATCATCGACAAAACAAGTCACACATACAAAATATAATCGCTGGAGCTCTTCCTTACTCTGGGGAGCCTGGATGGACACCTCTCCACCGCCAGCGCTCATACCAAATGGCGCTGGACCCGTGCCGGGGGCTAGAGAATTTCTCTGGGTCTGAGGCTGTAACGAGAAATTCTGAAACGAGCTACCATTGTTGTTGTTGCTGTTGTTATTGTAGTTTCCAGGCCCACCGCCAGTTCTACCTTGTTGAGAGTTCATCTACGACGAGAACCACAAAAATACCGTCGTCGTCGCGTTGCACCCCGCGTCAAAGACAACACACCACTCGCACGCTTCCAGGTCGAAATCTCTTCAAAATAGGCGTCTTAGTTACGATCTCGAGATCTATTCAGGTGGTTTATATTCCCCTTTTTCTCGCACACAGTATCACTCAGTGGAACAGTGGTTACAATTTTAAAATATAAAGAAACAAAAAAAATAATGCGCTACAGATAAAAATATCAGTCAATCAAATAAAAGAAAGAATTAATCCATATATATAGATCAACCCTTCTTCTATCTTTCTCTCGTGAATTTGTGTGTGTGTGCGGTTGGCGCTTAATCTGTGTGTGTGGTCGTCTGCCTGTAGCCGGATGGTAGTAGTAGTAGTAGTAGAAAGTTGAAAGGAGAACAACGAAACAGTGGCGGAATGCTATTGGCTGGAAAATCAAAAAAAAAATTGTCTACTAGAGGAAAACTCGTAAGGATGGAAAAATCAAAAGAATCAAATTATCATTAAAAGAATCATCAATGGAGAGTAAAGGTTAAACCGAATCGCAGGAAGCAATGGCCAGCAAGAAGAAGTGTGCGCATCGGGTCGATATTTATAACATTTGCCGGGGGGCTTTCTTGGACTGTTCTGCGAGTTCCCCGAAAAGGATTTTTTGGGGGGGTTAGTAGCCAACTAAAACAGGCCCAGCGAAACCGGGCTGGTTTATTAATATTGGATATTTGGGGATATTTGCATTAGGGAGATTCGGGGTTATTTTAAAGTGGCTAGTGGCTAGTGTGAATATATCCTGGTTTATTGGTGCGGATTATCTAGGAGCTACCTGGTGCAACGTGACAGCAGATGAAGGGTCTGTACTATCATCATCACCACCATCATCACCACCACCACCATGGGCGGCGGCATGGCATATGCAAGTGACCTAACAGAGAAGCAGACCACTACCATGGCTCTTATTTGATTATTTGAATATTACTATTATTATTATTATTATTATTATTATTAATATTACTATTATTCTCTGCTTTACTATTTGTTTGATGTGCTATAGATATATACCCCGTTGTTAAAAGCTAAAATATTCTAATGCAGTTCCCTGTTTTGTTACTATATGCACACTAGCTGCTGTACATCATGTTGTTGTAAGCTTATCGGAATAGGCGCCCTGGCCAGAAGATTTTTTTAGGTGGTGTTTTGGTAGACATACACAGTTTGAACACTAAAAAACTACTACTACTACACTTTTTGATTTTCGATCGAGACTTTTTGGGATTGGATAAACAACCTAGATGTATCACTTTGCTCGATAGGACAGCGGAGTTAGGATAACTGAGTTGGTTTGTTTTCTGATTCAATTCTTCGGCCAGTTGGCAAAACATAAAAAGGATATATAGCTTATAATGCCACTGGCTGACGACGCTGCTGGGGATAGGACCCAGCGGTTTCTCAGGACGGCTAGGAATGAAGATGAAGGAGGAGGCGATGCTTATTATTACGAACAAGGAGCAGTTGCTGGTGAAGTGTACTCAGGACCAGGCTCTGAGTCTGTGCCTTCGTCCTATAGTAGCTTCCATCACCATCGGACGTATTCGTCCAGGTCTAGGTCCTCCAGGCGGGAATCAAGACGTGAATCTGAACAGTACCCACGGTCGGTCGCAATTCCGCCTTCGTCTTCTTCAGGACAACAGCATGTGCCGCAGCCGCCGCCCCAGTCGTCTGTGTTCACTAACGACGAGTCGTTTTCGAGCCTGAACTCCCATTTCAACCGTGCCAGATCCGAATCAAGATCGAGCTTTCGGTTCTTCTCGAAGGATGAGGTCGAGCAGGCGGAGTCCGCTGGAACCGTGGCCTACGAGATTGATCCTGTCGAATATGAGGTTCTCTTACGGGAAAGTGAGGATATTGCGGCCGGAGCTGGAGACGCAAACGGTGATATCGACGAGCTGATGCAGTACTCGACGGAGGAATTGCCTGATAGCGCTTCAGAAAGGCACAGACACAGGCGCAGGTCATCGACATTCTATGAGGGGTCGGTAGATGAGCCGCTGCTGATGCTTTCTGCTGTGGACTCGGACGAGCAGTTCCGGCAGCACCAGTACACATATCCGTCCGACAATTTCCAGCAGCGCTTCTACATATCTGAGGAGGATTTGGTGATTGTGTTTGCTGGGTATAGGACCAGCCGTGTGCGCGTTATATTCTACACTTTAGTTTGCATTTTCACTTTTGGCCTTGCATATCTGGTTTTAAGGTGGTACCCTCGGTGGTGGATAGCATGCATTGGAAGACCCTCTCCGTTGGGTCAGTGCGACTGGGTCGTGATTGAAAACCAGTGGGGTGAGCTGGGCTTTGCTGATATCCATGTTCGTCGGTACAATCGAGCATTGTCGACTATATTTAAGCATTACCGAGAGAAGGAGGGTGAAACCAAAGTTGGCGGTGATGGGATTGCTGGTGAAGAAGAGGTTGTGGTTCCATCGTCTGCTTCAATTCCATCTCGCACTGCCACTGAGGCTGATGATGAAGAGTATATTGACAAGGACCCAGACGTGCCTGCTTTGAGGTGGATTGAATATAGATACATCAAATTCATATATAATCCCGTGGAGGACATTTTTATGACGAACTCAGACTGGGTTGACCCGCACTGGACGGACGTGCAGAATGTGAGCCAGGGCTTGGACTCAGATGTGCAGCAGGATCGTGAGCTCGTGTTTGGACCTAATTTGATAGACATTAATGAAAAATCTACCATGCAGCTCCTGGTCGATGAGGTGCTGCATCCATTCTATGTGTTTCAGGTTTTTTCCATCATTTTATGGGCATTCGATGAGTACTACTACTATGCAGGTTGTATTTTCCTCATATCAGTCATATCGGTTGGTAATGCCCTGGTGGAGACTAAGCAAACTCTAAAACGCCTTCGCAATATCGCGCGCTTTGAATGTGAAATTCGTGTTCTTCGAAGTGGGTTTTGGATCACTGTACCATCTTCACAACTAGTTCCTGGGGATGTATACGAGGTTTCCGATCCGTCAATAGGTATTCTTCCTGCTGACTCTTTGCTGCTTAGCGGAGATTGTATTGTGAATGAGAGTATGCTTACTGGAGAGTCTGTTCCGGTATCGAAGTTTCCTGTCGATGATGAGGCGCTGCATGAATTCGTCACAAATGAGGGGGTTGTCAAGCCGGAGCTCGCGCGCCATTACTTGTATAGCGGCACCAAGATTATCCGTGTTCGGAGACCTCGACGAAACCCTAACAGTAGCAGTGGCAACGGCTCTAATGGTGGAGGAGGAGGGGATGCTGACGAGCTAGACATCGCCTTGGCATTAGTAGTACGAACTGGCTTTTCTACTACTAAGGGCTCTTTAGTGCGCTCAATGCTGTTCCCAAAACCGAGTGGATTCAAGTTCTACGAAGATTCATTCAAGTACATCGGGGTTATGGCTGTCATTGCTGTGTTTGGTTTCATAATTTGCACTATAAATTTTATTCGCATGCACTTGGCTACGCATTTGATTGTTTTGCGAGCGTTGGACCTTATCACTATCGTGGTTCCCCCAGCCTTGCCTGCTACGCTTACGATTGGAACAAATATATCGTTGTCGCGGCTGCGTGGCAAGCAGATTTTTTGCATTAGTCCTAGTCGTGTCAATGTCGGTGGCAAGCTCGACGTGGTGTGTTTTGACAAAACTGGGACTTTGACTGAAGATGGTCTCGATGTGCTAGGTATTCATTTGGTTAGTGATGATGGTGATAGTGGTGGGTTTACAGAGTTGATTCGTGGTTCTGAAAAGCTGGACGGGCTGACGCATGGTGCTTCCATGCTTCGCATGCTGGCGACTTGTCACTCGCTGCGGTTAATTGATGACGACTTGGTTGGAGATCCCTTGGACCAGAAAATGTTTGAGTTCACCAATTGGCAGTTTGAGGAACAGGAGCATGGTAGCCATCTTATCCGGATCTCCCGGCCCAGGGACGATGTGGTTTCATTGTCGGTGATTCGGTCGTTCGAGTTTGTATCTAATCTGCGCCGGATGAGTGTGGTGGCAGTAGCGCAAGATAAGCAACAAGTTGCAGCAGTGTATCTTAAAGGTGCACCTGAGATCATGGACCAGGTGTGTGATGTGTCTACAATACCGAAGGACTATAAGGAGCAATTACATTACTATACTCATCGTGGGTACAGAGTGATCGCGTGTGCTACTCGGAGTATAATGCCGCATGAAGTGCGTACATTGAGCCGAGGTGAGATTGAACGGGGACTGGCATTTATTGGGTTCTTGATTTTCGAAAATAAGCTGAAACCTTCCTCGACTGGTGTCATTAGACAGCTTGAGAACGATGCCAAAGTACGAACCATAATGTGTACTGGGGATAATGTTCTCACTGCAATTAGTGTTGGAAGAGAATGTGGCATGATTGCTCCAAATACTAATGTCTATGCACCACATTTTGATGAGCATAGCCGTCTTAATTGGGAGTGTATAGATGATGCTGAATTGTTATTGAGTCCAGATACTTTGTCACCTCTACCAGGGTCCTCTCCTAGTCGACATCAGGCCTACACTATTGCTGTGACTGGCGAAGCATTCAGGCACATTATAGAGATGGGTAGTGACACTCTATTGGAGAATATGTTGATAAAAGGCAAGATATTTGCACGTATGTCGCCTGATGAGAAGCACGAGCTCGTCGAAAAGCTTCAGGCAATCGACTACACGACATGTTTTTGTGGCGATGGTGCTAATGACTGCGGTGCTCTGAAAGCAGCCGATGTGGGTATTTCGCTTTCTGAGGCCGAGGCAAGTGTGGCTGCACCGTTTACAAGTCGCAAATTTGAAATCTCATGTGTTGTGGACGTTATCAAGGAAGGCAGATGTGCGCTGGCCACGAGCTTTAGTTGCTTCAAGTATATGAGCTTGTATTCTGCGATTCAGTTTGTCTCTGTGAGTGTTCTGTACAGTCTGGGGTCAAATCTGGGTGACTTCCAGTTTCTATGGATTGATCTATTTCTAATTTTGCCAATTGCTATATTTATGGCATGGGCAGAGCCCTTTGAGATTCTTGGTCCCAAGCGACCTACTGCTAATCTGGTGTCGCGCAAAGTGCTGGTTCCACTAATTGGAGAGATAGTCATTTTGGCAGGGTTCCAAATGTGTATTTGGAAAATTGTTCAGAAAGAACCCTGGTATACTCCCCCACTACGAGGCGGTGAGGACTCGGAGGTTGATGGCTCAGATAACACGGCGCTTTTCATTGCATCGTGCTTTCAGTATATCTTTGTTGCGATTGTCTTGTCGGTAGGTCCGCCATTCAGGCAACCGCTGTACCAGAACACGCCGTTCCTCGTCACCATCGCGGTATCTGTGTTGCTTACTATTGGGCTTTTGTTTGTGAATCCCGAGAACTGGGTTGGCAGGCTCATGAATCTCTCTTTTACTAGTGTTTCGTTCAAAATGCTTCTGCTGGCAGTCATAGCAGTCAACTTTGTCGTTTCGCTCTTCAGTGATCGGTTCGTGTTTCCGCTTGTGGCCCGAGCAGTGTATACAGTTAAGAAGCTTACGGGGGTAGTCAAGACTCGAAAGCGCTACAAAGTACTTCGAGATGCTGTTGCCCAAGATGAGGTTTGAATAATGAGGTTGTTTTCTGTATTGTTTATAATATGTGTAATATTAATGATGCTCTTCGCTGTGCTCTGCTGTATGTCCATGTTCCCAGGGATGCCTCCATCCAAGTACCAGTGGGGCCTCCTACAAATCCCTAGTTAGCTATACCGCCGATACGCTAGTTATACAAGATAGCGCATAGCACATACTTCTCTGACTCGCCAAAATATCCAAAACCACATTGCGGCACCCAAGCCCTTTGCGATGAACCTGTGCGCTAATGGAATCTTAGGAAACGGTATAGGGCCCGCCCCTGCCGAGTATCGAGGTCCATGATGATGACCTCCAGACATTGATGATGTAGTTGTGTGTGAGGCAAAGCAGGCTGCTAGCGAATGAAAATTGGTGTAGAGGAGCTTTGAAGATTCCAGCACTGGGAGGGGGTTGCTGGGAGTTAACCACCACCCGCCAGTTGTGCGGGCCAGAAACACCACCTACACACTAAAATCGTGTAAAGTGAAAAATCTTGATACTAACGCTTCTCGTCACTAATAGTGGAAATACCAATAATGGAAAACACATTACTGGCCGTGCCAGAGTCACGACCGGCGGAAATCGACCATCTGCTAAACTCGCTGGAACGATACAACGTAGATAACATCGCGAAACTGCAAAACTACGTTATGCAACAGGCTGGGGATGGATCCATCGACATCCAGGCAAATCTGGCATTATTGAAGTTATATCAGTTCAATATTCAGGCATCTCGAGATGATATCATAATAGTGGTCTTGAGTAAGGCGCTTCTTCGTTTCTACAGTTCTGATTTCAGCGCTGCTCTGCACTTACTCCCTCCATACGTGTTGAGTGAAGAGAATGCAGCGCCAGAGTCGCTAGCGGAACAGGTCCAGAAACTCTTCCACCTGTATACTCTGCTGGATAGTGCAAAGTACAGTGAGTTCTGGAGCACATTCGAGAGCGATGATTCTTATGCTGATATTGTTGCCGATGTCATTGGTTTCGAGGACGAGCTAAGACTGTCGATTGCCAAAACTGTCGAGATCTCATCCAAGCAGATCTCTGTGTCTGTTTTCCAGGAATGGTCGAGTCTCTCCGAAGCCCGGTTCACTGAATGGGTCGAGGGCACTCTTGGTTGGTCCATCAAGGAGCAGTCTGTCCTGATCCCCACAAATAAGGATAATGAGGCCAAGATGGTTGTCACTAATGAGACTATCAAGATAGAGCAGATTGGTCGACTAATCAAGCGTGCTTACGAATTACAAGTATAATGTACTCTGTAAAAAAAAGAGCTAATGAATAGAACTATTTGTCAAACAAACACTTGAAGCGCACAGCGCTCTTATAATACTAAAGTATTTCCTAACAATATCTTTCATATTCAAAGATATGCTGCCCAAAAAAAAAAAAAAAAAAAAAAAAAAAAAAAAAAAGGAGGTTTATAGAGATCGTAAAAAGTAAAAAGAGGGGGAAGGCGGGAAGACGAGGGGGTGGGGGGGAGAGGGGGGGTGGGCTGGTAGGAAACGGGGGATGAGGGTACGGTGGATGGTGTGAATGTGGGCGGGGAGCGGGTGGTGGAGGAACAGGCAACGGGGGGGGCGGGGCGGAGGTCGGGCGCG